>CM044110.1:16792701-16907701 GCA_024174645.1 Lemna minuta | reverse complement strand
TTCCGATATGTCTCAGGACATGGGCTTCTCTCAGCCCTACATGAATGATCCAAGGGCCGGATCAAACTCCCTCAGTACACTTATCATTTATCGTCCTTCAAGATTTGTGATCGTAAGTGCACGCTCGGTTAAAGGTGATTCACATCCGTTTGAAAACCAGAATGATGCAGCGGACAAAGTGGTCGGTCGAAAGAACCCTGGGGTCTCCGCTTTCGGCGGCACAGCGTTCTTGTTGGCAAGCATGAGAACCACTTCTTCCATACTAGGCCTTTTGTCTGAACACTCCTGCACGCACAGAAGCCCAACTCGTATACACCTGATGATGTCATACAAAAGATGGCCTGGATCGGTCAACTTGCCGTCCAGGAGGCTGTGAGTTTGGTCTTTGTCGCATAATGTCCACGCCTATGATAAAAAAACACATGCAGTTTAGTGACAAGCTACTCCCGTAACGAGTCTATTATTTATGGGCTTACGTTGACTAGGAGTTCCATGCAGAGGTTCTTTGGAGAAATAAATCTATTCCTCCTACCACTTATGATCTCCAGCACGAGAACTCCGAAGCTGAAGACATCTGACTTTTCGGAGAAATTCCCGCTCAGAAGGTACTCCGGCGCCATGTAACCTCTGTTTCAGTTGACAAAAATTACAAAGATTTTCAAATCAGTAATTTCAATGAATAATTTACAAATAGTCTTACATTGTTCCGACAATTTTTATAGTTTCATCGTCCATCTGATTCCTTTCAACGATCTTAGCAGTGCCAAAGTCCGAGATCCTGGGGCTCATATCCTCGTCGAGCAGTATATTTGCTGCTTTGAGATCCCTGTGGATGATTTTCAGCCGCGAGTCCTGGTGGAGATACAAGAGCCCACGGGCTACTCCCGTTGTTACAGATAGGCGCTTTTTCCAGCTCAAGAACTGGCGCATTTCCTGTTTACCTGATGATTGGTAGTACCGAATTTCTAATCCTTCACTTATGATATAACTTAAATAAGAGATGAATGATCCTACCGAATATGAAGAAGTCTAAGCTTCCGTTTGGCATATACTCGTAGATCAACAGTCTTTCAGAGTTTTCAGTGCAGCATCCCAGTAGTCTGACAAGGTTTCTGTGTTGGAGTTTAGCAATCAGCCCAACCTCATTCATGAACTCAGACATCCGTTCACCAGACTGCGAAGAAGGCCTTTTCACTGCGACAGTCATCCCATCTCGTAGGATCCCCTGAGCAGTTACAATCTCAGTCAAACGATTGAATTTGAGAACGGTAAAAGCTTTGAAGAAAAGGTTACCTTGTACACAGGGCCAAACGCTCCTTCTCCTATCTTATTTTCCTCGGCGAAGTTGTTTGTGGCCGATACGATTGCGGCTAAATCGAACACGGTAAGTTCGTTGTTCTCGTCGGTGGGGCCACCGTTGTTTTTAGGCGTCGTGCCTGGAAGTAATAAATGACAAACATTTTTCTTAAAGAATGTCTGAATGGAAAGACTCTGATGAACTTCAACTGTTCTTACCGCCTTCGACCGCCGTTATGATGTAGTGATTAGTCCTCTTCCTGCACGCCCAATATCCCAATACTGCCAAGAACACAGATACCAATGCCCCGGCTAATGTTACACTGATGATTACAACCTTTTTCTTCTTATTGGATGCCTTCCCTAGTATCGCTTCTGCATTAGAGATAAATCGTTGTCGGTGGAAGTATAGGGGTAAGCTCAGACTTAAACCGAAACAGATAATTGATCTAAAGTGCAAGATTATTCTGGGAGTATGAGAGCAAAAAACTACACAGCCCTTGCAAGAATCAACTCTTAGAGTTGGCAATTAGTGGATTGAAAGGGATCTACTCTTCCGATGAAAATTCTGAGGGACAAGTTACTCACCGATTTCGCTTTTTGTTAGCCGCAAGTATAAATCCGGCTTATTTTCTGTAAACGCCCTGACGTCAATCAAATCGCCAAACCACATTATGCATCCGCTTTCACCATTTCTGACATCCATGCTTGAATAAGCCGTGCAGGAGCAGTTCCTCAAACACTCTGCCCTACATTCATTGATATTTAAGCTTGTGTTACCGGTGGAATTGCCCGTGTCCGGCAATTTCAAGGCCTTCACCGGAAGAAAGTCGTCCCCATCGCCGCAGGTAAGGTTCGTATTCCTCGCGCACCCGCCGCTCCAATTTTTGATGTTCCAATCAACCGGGTTCTTCGTGTTATAGCCACTGAAACACCGGCAAAGCAAGGAAGCGTCTCCGCTGCAGATAGAGTTTGGGCCGCAGGTGGCGTAATTGTCGCAACTATCATCATTCGGCCATAACTTTTGCCATTTTCCCCCGCTGGGCTCCCACTGGTAGCGCCTAAGCTTACCGGAAGCTTCCACCACCAGACGAGCAAGAATCAAGGTATTTGTCACCTCGTACTCGTAGTAAGGTTGCCCCTCATTCTGACCAACCGTAAAGGTGTAATTCGGGTAGGTACTCATGACGTTATTTCCGCTGAACTTTAACCCATTCCACGGCCCGCTCCGGTAGATCGGATTTGAGTTATTGAGTAGGAAAGGCTGCAACACTCCTCTCGTGTCCAGCCTATAGATGTATTGGCCCGGAGACGGATCGCTATCGTTCTTCCAGGAAGTTAAAATCCGATCGCGCCCTGCCTTATTGTCAGGTCCCACTTTCATTCCTGGAAGAAGCGTATCCGTTGGGTAGTCAAAACTTTGCCATAGATAGTTTTCTTCAGAACTACCTTGAATCAGAACCAAATTTCCATTATCCTTGAGTTTCGCGCTAGTGGGGGACGAGCTTGTTTTGCCCGTTGACCAGAAGGTTGTACTGGAGTTGTCGGTGAGGATGAAATTGTTGGTCCCGTCGAAACGGAGAATCCCGGAGGAATCATTAAGCGGTTTGTCTCTGTTCGCTACCCACACAACGGTATTCTTATCAACAGAAAACCATATGCCGAGGTACCTTTTAGTAGAGCTACCGGGAGAGAAGAAGCCCAGAACGAAGGTTCCGCTTGAAGATGTGAGAGTCACTCCATCTCGAATGCTCTCCGATTGACGAAGTATGTCGGCGCCGTTAGAGAAAGACAAGACTGAAAATTAAAGCGAGGAAAGAGAGGCTCGACCAAGAGGCGATGTTCTTCCTCATCTAAAGAACGATCGAGGCTGACCTCCCTAAACTTCTCAGAAGATCTCAGGCTGAGGTGAACTCGCAAAATGTCAACGCGTTGTTGAAGTTAAAGAACATATGCTTTTAAGGTCGCTGTTGATCTTTAGGAAATATTTATGAACGCGACGTGACTGTTGAGCGATATTATGCTGTAAGAAGCGGGATATTCTTCAATTGACCGTGTATAGATTAGCGTCAACTGAAAAACAAGCATGTTTCCAAACAAGGAAAACGCGTGGATAACCGTTCTACTGTTGAAGGTCAACTATGCTGAGGTGAACTCGCAAAATGTCAACGCGTCGTTGAAGTTAAAGAACATATGCTTTTAAGGCCGCCGTTGATCTTTGGGAAATACTTATGAACACGACGTGACTGTTGAGCGATATTATGCTGTAAGAAACGCGATATTCTTCAATTGACCGTATGTAGATTAGCGTCAACTGAGAAACAAGCATGTTTCCAAACAAGAAAAACGCGTGGATAACCATTCTACTGTTGAAGGTCAACTATGCCTTGGTTTTGCGCGTTTCTTTTAAATAGTATCAGAGGTTATGGAAATGATTTTAAAATAAGCAAGTGGACGCATAGTTTAATAACTGCTACTACTGTCGAGGCGTCGTTTCGGAATTGATATTGCCTGCTTGGTCCTATCCGTGCGTTGGTGGCAATTGACAAGACGTTTGCTTGCAAAATAATACATCACGAATTGAGATAAACACTTCTCAATAATAAATATAAAATACATTACGAATTCAAGATAAAAGTCTTCTCTCACAAGTATACAATACATCACAAATCATCTCTCACAAGTCTAATTATCAAAATCTTTTCTCTCTCTCTCAATCTTTTTCTCTTACTCCCCTCCCTCCCTCTCTCCCCTCTCTCACCCTCCCTCTCCTCTCTCTCCCTCCCTCCCTCCCTCCCTCTCTCCCTCTCCCTCTCTCTCACCCTCCCTCTTCTCTCTCTCCCTTCCTCCCTCTCTCCCTCTCCCTCTCTCTCACCCTCCCTCTTCTCTCTCTCCCTTCCTCCCTCTCCCCCTCTCCCTCTCTCCCTCTCTCCCCCTCTCTCACCCTACCTCTCCTCTCTCTCCCTCTCTCTCTCCCTCCCTCCCTCCCTCCCTCCCTCTCTCCCTCTCTCTCCTCTCCCTCCTTCCTTCCTCTCTCCTCCCTCCTCCCTCCCTCCCTCCCTCCCTCTCTCTCTCTCTCTCTCTCTCTCTCTCTCTCTCTCTCTCTCTCTCTCTCTCTCTCTCTCTCTCTCTCTCTCTCTCTCTCTCTCTCTCTCTCTCTCTCCCCTCCCTCTCTCTCCCTCCCTCCCCACCCCTCCCCTCCCTCTCTCCCTCCCTCTCTTCCTCCCTCCCTCCCACCCTCCCCCATCTCCCTCCCTCTCTTCCTCCCTTCCTCTCTCTCTCTCCTCGGGGGCGGAAGAAGAACAAATTCCTGTTCCTCCCTCCCCGTCTCTCTCTCTCTTCCCTCTCTCTCCCTCCCTCCCTCCCTACCTCTCTCCCTCTCTCTCTCCCTCCCTCCCTCTCTCTCTCCCTCCCTCCCTCTTTCCCTCCTTCTCTCCCTCCCTCCCTCCCTCCCTCCCTCCCTCTCTCCTCTCTCCCTCCCTCCTTATCTCTCTCCCTCTCTCGCCTTCTCTCGCTCTCTGGGGGGCCGGGAAGAAGAACAAATTTTTCTCCCCCTGCGTTACCTTCCGCCGTTAAATTCTCTGTCTCTCCCCCTCCTCCCTCTCTCTCTCCCCCTCCCCTCTTTGTCTCTCCCCCTCTCTCACCAGAAAATTTCTTCCGCCGCTATTTTTTCTCTTTCTTCTCTTCTTCTCTGCGCTATCTCTCTCTCTCTCTCATTTCTCTCCTCTTTCTCTCTTCTTCTCTCTCTTTTTCGTCATCTCGCGCAGAACCTCTTTCTCATGTCTCTCGTGAAACCTCCTCGACGTTCTTTTCTCTATCTTCCACCATGCCGATCGCTCTTCTCTACCCTTCTTTTCCTCTCTCTTTCCCCATCTCCCATACGAGAGAAAAATCTTCCGGAGACACCGGAAGCGAAAACCGAAACCGAACCAAAACCTTCGGTTTGACCATTTTTGTACCACCGCCGGTGTCGGTTCGGTTCGGTTGTTCGGTGTCCGGTTCCGTTTTGGAGATCCCTAATCGGTTATGGCTCTCTCTCTCTCTTTCATCTGTTTTCCAGCGGTTACGACTAGTGATCAGCAAATTAATGGACGAACCAAGGGAGGGAGAAAAAGTTCAATCAAAGTAGCATTTCTGTGAACCGGCTGATAAAGATGAACCTAATAAACTTCCTGAAGGACATTGAAATATAAACAAGTAAACTACTTGAAAAACACCTCAAACCAGAGCTAATACACTACCTAGAAAACATCAGACAAAGTACGCCGAGAATCTGATTTTTGTTGAGCTGGGTGTTACTTGCTAAAGATTAGCTTGAAGAGTAGAGATGCAAATTCTAGTTTTCCTTCTTTTCTTAGAACAATCTTTCCCCTTTCTTCGCTTCCCGATCTTGAAATCTTGAATGAGAGCGAGAGTGGTTATCCTCCTTTTCTCCATGATTTTTTGGAAGGGATAGCAAAGGAGAGAAAGACCCGGAAGACCCTTGTTTCGCCCTAAATATGGTTAGAATAATTTTTAATGATGAACGTTATATTGTATAAATAAGAATCTAATGAAGCATATAAGATGCATGTCCATGTATGATAATAATAATAATTACTATCATACATAGGAAGTGTAACGAATAAGACATGAAATGAAAGGTTACGAAGTGTTACGAAGCAGACAAAAAACCAAACGAAGTGTTACGAAGCGGATACAATTCGTCGCAACACAAATGAAAATCCTTGGAACTTGAAATGAAAGAAAGATCGTAATGCTCGAGTATCCTTCAATCTTTTATAAAAAACTTGTAGATACAGAATTCTGATTGAATTGTGATTGAAAAGTCCACGCTAGCTCGAAGGCGATTCACTTCTGTTCGAGAACCAGAACTCTGGCTTCTCCGCTTTTGCCGGCACAATCTTTGAAAGGATCTGCGGCCGGATCACACTTCTCTCACCGCTACGATCACTTATCTTTTCCTGTTTAAGTCTCCAATGACCTCTATATTTCCACCCGACAGCGATTTATCTTCGATGCAGAAGCGATACTGGGAAATGCAGCCAAGCAAAAAGGGTATGATCATTGCTGCAACATTAGCCGGGGCATTTTCCTGTGTTCTTGGTACAACTGGGAAGGATACGCAGCCACGTCACTACTATAGACGACTTAATCTCAACCATTCAAATTAGAGAGCTATAACGACGATGTGAGCGCCACGTGGGCATAAAGCGTTTCGATGGTCATGCTCATTTGTTTCCGTTAAAAAAGTGTTTGTTGAAAATGACAAACAGAGATTCCGAAATTCTTGCACGGTCTACGAAATACCTTGCTCTGGTAATAAACTTCATGTTTATTGATTTTCTGTTTCACTTCTCCTCTTTCTAGCTTCAGTCATTGTTCCTTGAGAGCGTGATCTGTGTGTAAGAGCCAACAAGTGGCATAGTAATTTATGGGAATGCGAGAGAGGAAAACTACAGAACCATTACAAAAATCATCCCTTAGAGTTGGCCAATTTTCCGAAAGAGATCCAATTGGAAGATTGAAAGAGATCCAAGATCAATTTTCCGATGAAAATTCTAAGGAAGAAGTTGCTCAGCACTTTGTAAGAATTCAGGAGCATTTGTTTTCTAGAAAACAAAGTTCCATTATCCTTGGGTTTCGCGCTAGTGGGGGAAGAGCTTGTTTTGCCCGCTGATCAGAAGGTTTTACTGGAGTTGTCTGAGAGGATGAAATTGTTAGTGCTGTCGAAACACAGAATCCCGGAGAGAACCATTCAGCGGTTTATCTCTTTTGCGCTGCCCACACAACGGTGTCCTTATCAACAGGAAATCAATATGCCGAAGTACCTTTCAGTAGGGCCACGGGGATAGAAGAAACCCAGAACGACGGTTCCGTCTGAAGAAGTGAGAGTTACTCCACCTCTAATGCTCTCCGATTGACGAAGTATATCGGCACCGCTAGAGAATGATAAGACTGAAAATAAAGCGAGGAAAAAGGGCCCGACCGAGACGCGAATTCTTCCTCATCTGAAGAACGATGGAGGCTGAGTTCCCAGAACTTGGCAGAAGATCTCAGGCTCAGGAGAACTCGAAAAATGTCAACAGCTAGTTGCAGTTAAAGAGCATATGCTTTTAACGTCGCAGTTAAAGAACATATGTAAAAAATGCGATATTCTTGAATTGACCAGATGTGGTTTAGCCTCGACTGAAAAAAAAGCATCTTTCCTCATAAAAAAACGCGTGGATAATATTCTATTGTTGAGGGTAGCTATGCATTGGTCAGGGAATTGATTTTTGAAATTAGCAAGTGAACGAAGTTGAATAACTGCTACTACAGAGAACGCGTCCGTTTCGACACTGCCTGTTCGGTCTGATATTTGCTTGCCTCGGCGGCAAAAGACAAAACGTTGCTTGCAGAAGCAAGGAAGGCGTCCACCTTTGAATTCAATAAATACATCTCTCTTCCCTCGTTGTCGTCATCCTCTTCATGTTCCCCTGCAAATGGGATCCCTCTCTTGCATGCACTTCGCCACCGATCACGAGGGGTAGTGATCACAAAATCGTAGGATGGGCGGAGGAGAAAAAGCTACCATTTATGTGAAACCTGAGATAAAGGGTCTAATCGACTGACGGTCGATAGCTTGTTGCTCTCAAATCGTCGAAATCAGGGATATAGGCCTGTTGATATGAACATTTATTTTCGATTTTTTTTTGAATTTTTTGATCTATTACGTATTTTTAATTGATTTACTCATAGTATTGGAGTTTCGCTTAAACTGAATTGCAGGAGTTCTGATCTGAGGTAGATGAAGGGTCAATTACTGGCGGTCCCTTTTTTTAAAATAATGACAGCCAAACCTGAGCTGCCACGTGAATTGCTAAAAAAAAAGTTAATAAAAAATAGAATAAATTGCAGACTGTGGTCCAGCCACATGGCCTTATCACCAAAATGCCCTCAGTAATAAATTAAAACACAACTTTTAATTAAAAAAATAGTTCTCGGTTTTCAAAATTATTTACTTATTGATTTTCCAAAAAAAAGATCAAGAATCTGAAAAAAATCTGATTATTCCTCTAAAAATAAAATTAACCATTTAAAACCATGATAATATGTCTTTATAACTAATAATTTAAATACATGATTTTAAATTAGAAATAAAAAATTATTTTTGTAACTTTAAAAATTATTCTATTGCTTATTCTAATGTGAAAAAAATTCCAGAAGATATTATAAATCCTGAAAAATAAAAAATATTCTTGTAGATAAAAATAGTCACTTTAAACCATGATAACATGCATTCATAACGTTTTCATGTAAATAAATGCATAAGTTGTATGCTATTAACTTGTTAATTTGAATATCAAAATATCTATCCAGATTGTCAACAAGCCTTGAAAATGGAGCATCTATAGGCAATTGATCCCTTCCTCATTCTTTATAAGCATAAAATCTACCTTAGATTGTGGGCTGAGTCCACTGTGCAAAGCACAGATTTTCTTGGCATGGAATCCGGTGCCTTCAATCCTTTCGTTATTTTTAAAATTTCATTAATATGTGTAGCGGCCAATAGGAGTAGTGTTAATGAAAAAATTGTAGAGGCTAATTGTTTCATTAGTTAATGATGGGCTAACAAATGAAAATTGAGAGGCATGAGACATCACTTAAAGACCATGACCTTAAAGCCATGGTCATTGAGACACTAGACGAATGGAAAAGGCGAGGTCATTGAAAACACACGATCAAGAGTCAAAAAAATTACCAAACTCACCAAATTTATCAAATAATCACGAATTAAGAAGTATAGTGCTGAATAAGGGTCGAATCCACAAAGAATTAAGGTAATTTTGGATGATCTTTTGAAATTCGATCAAATCGAAACAATGAAATGTGGATAGAAATTAGCGATTTTGGTATTTTTGGAAAGAAGACTCAAAGACAAATCCATGGAATCAAAAATCACTGAATTTGGATCAAGATTCCCGAAGAAATCATCGAATGAACAAGAGAGAAATTTCCAAAAAATAAAATCACGAAAAACTGAAATCAAAAATTTAAAATTAACTCAAATTACAATTTGAAATTGAAATCTAAATTTATACGAAGGAAGATTAGGATGAAACACGATCCCTAACTAAAAATTGCGCTCAAATTGATTCAATTATTTGCAGGATTCAAGGACTTTTCATTCCCGAATTCAAAAATACGTTCATTGATGTTCAAGAGCAATTTCTTCCTATTCTCTCAATGAAATCTTACTTTCAAGCACTGTGTGGACGCAATATTGAGTCTAGAAGTGATTGGAAGCAAGAGATTTAAGGGATTTGGTGTCTAAACAGTTCGATTACTTGAATTGCCCTGGAATGCTTTACAATGTCAAAGAACACCTTTATTTATAAAGTGAATTGGGCGTAACTATTCGATCGAGCTTTAAATCTTTGACCAACAGCTCTGATGAAATGCACGATTGTGAATCATTAAGATTAAGTCATAGCCGTTGGATCTCAGATGGACCGTCAAGATGAAGCCACATAGCGCGCATTATAAGTAACACATTGAATTGTCGCCATTTGATCTTGATTGGACGTTCTAGATGCATTTCGTCAGTTTTAATCTCAACAGTTATAACTCCTCAGATCGATGGCTGAGATTAAATTATCTTTAAAATGATTCACTGGAGAATGAGATCGTACAACATACCCCCGCCTTTAAGTGACGATCAACGTTCATGATTAAACACGCGATCGAACGACACACGTGCTGCCACATCACTATGCCATTATAAAATAGATTTTAAATAAAAATAAATTGATTTTAAATTCGAAAAAATTTAAAAAAATCCCTAAAAATTAGAAAATTCATATCTTTTAAAATATAACTCCAAATTAATCTAAATTTATTTTTTAGATTAGAAATTAAATTTTCTATCATTCTAAAAGAAATTTAATAAATAACAAGAGAATAAATTTATATTTAAAAAATACACTCATTTCTTTTAGATTTTAAAACTTATAAAAAATATGAGTATATATAAAATGATTTCTCTTATTATTTAACTTTGAAAACTAATTATAATCTCAAGTAAAGATGGGTTATGTTCATATTATCTTTAATTCATCATAATTAACCCTAAATTAATGTATTTTGAGAATATAAATACTTTTTCATAGAATGATGAATAAACACTAAAAAATATGATAATATGCATTAGAATGAAATGTCTTAGGCCTTAATTTGGATTAATAATCATGTATTTTCATGTTTAGTTAGCATGTTCTCAGACATTTAAGGACTTTAACCCTCTATTTGGAAGCCGAGTACATACAACAGATCAAGTGATTTAGTTGGGAAGACGCAAAAGGCTAGGCTTATAAGAATGGGATATGAAGCCATTCATGGGCTTAGGTAAGTCTTTACTTGTATTAAATTAAGCATCCTAAATATTTGGATGCAAGTTTACCCATAATGATTATAATAAACCCTTTCAAGTCCCATATCCATGAGGCAATGATGGCAAATGGAATTGACCTCTATCAACATTCTCTTGACATCATTATCACATATTTTGATTTAAGTGTACAACATTTGTCTTTATAATGAATTAAATTTGGTAAGTCCGTTTATACCTTAAAAAGGTGTCACCATGTAGGAATGTGTGGGAAATATTGTAAATCTCTCTCTCTCTCTCTCTCTCTCGCACATGATGGAAATTTCTATCGCCCATTCTCCTCCTTCCTCGATATCTCTTTCTCACTCCCTAGTTATCACCACCTCCATTTCCACCACCTTAGCGCATGAATAATGAAGAAAAATGGCTTGAATCCACAAACCTTGATCTTCAAGAAGGGTTAGGTTCTGAATCCACAGAACCAACCTCTTCAACCCTTGAATCCACAAGGGGTGTACTTGAATCCACAAGCACAGAGCACTCTCTAACAGGGAGAACACTCAAGAGAAGAAAGCAGAGCTCTCAAAAAGGGATAACTTCAAATTGTGAGTTCAAGTGTTACAATGGGGGGCCTTATATAGGCCTTAAAAAGTAAGGGTCGTCCAAGTGATTTGAACCATGAAAAGACAACACAGAAGTCTTGTCAACACAGAAGTCTTGACAACACAGAAGTCTGACAGCATGCATGTGTTAGAGACAGAAGTGACAAAAGCAAAAGTGAATCTTCTAGGCCTTGTCAGACCTCTGCAGCAAGATAATTGTAGTTTCCAAGGCCTGTCATAACTATTTGTGGTCCCTAGGTGATATTCCACAGAATGTGTCAGGTCCTAGGGATTCTCCCTTGGCCCAATAAGCTTTTAATGGACCTTCAATGAGAACTTGCCCAGAATAACAGAAATTAAGCTCCTGAGCAACATTCTGGGCTACATCAGTCTTTATAATGAATTAAATTTGGTAAATCCGTTTATACCTTAAAAAGGTGTCACCATGTAGGAATGTGTGGGAAATATTGTAAATCTCTCTCTCTCTCTCTCGCACGCACATGATGGAAATTTCTATCGCCAATTCTCCTCCTTCCTCGATCTCTCTTTCTCACTCCCTAGCTATCACCACCTCCATTTCCACCACCTTCTGCCATCAATGCCTCCCTCTTTGTTGCTTTCTCTCTCTCACAACCACTCCTCATCTTTTTTCGCCATCTTCTTCATTCTTCACTCCTTTCTCTCTCATGAGACCAAAAATTTTCGTCGCATGTAAGCTCTCTTTTCAACCACTCTCAAGCCATCTTACTTGCTCTCTCACCATTTTTCACCACCATCATTCGCTCCTCTTCTCAGTCTCTCGCATGTATGTGCATGCATGCGAAAGGGGGGGAGGATGAAAGAAAATTTCTCCAGTCCTCCCCTCCCTCTCCAGCCTCCCTCTCTACCTCGCTCTCTCATGCGTGCTTGTGTGCATGCATGCATAAATGGGAAGCTTTCTTCTTCCTCTCTTATCTTCAACTTATTTTTCCACTATGCTCTTCATGCATGTCTACTTCTACATTGCCATCTCTCTTTACTCTTCACCTTCATCATCTATCTTATCTCTTTCTCTACCCTTCACCATCTTGCATGTTCACGTGTGTGCGTGTGAGATGAAAAATTTATCTGCCCTCTATATTTTTCTTTTGCAATCATTCTTCTCCTCTCTTTTCCATCTTCCTCTCCCTCTCTCTATCTCATGCGCATGCATGTGTGCGCCATTGATGGAAGAGATTTTTCTGCTCCTCCCCTATGTCACACTCTCCTTTTTTCTTGTGCTCTTGCACGCGTGTAAGTGTGCACTTATAACATGTGAATTATACATCAAATCATATGATTATTAATGAAAATTAAGGCATAAATCATTTCATTCTTATGCATGTAATCATATTTTCAGTGTATATCTATCATTCTATGAAAATTAAGTTATAATCTCAAAATGCACTAATTGAGGGGTTATCATAGATAATTAAGAGAAAAATTTATAGATTAGATTATTTCCATCTAAATTTGAGATTATAATTAGGTTTTAATATTAAATAATTAGAGAAAATACTTTGTTTATACATTCATTTGTCTAAGTTATATTTTCTAAGAGAAATGAGTATATTTTTTAAATTAAAATTTTATTCTCTTTTTGTTTAAATGATTTGACTTTTTAAAATGTTAGATAATTTAATTTCTCATCCAAAACACTTTTTGGATTAATTTAGAATTGTATTTTTAAAGATATGAATTTTCTCATTTGTAAGGATTTTTCATGAATTTAATTTAATTTATTTAGAATTAAAATGAATAAAAAATTATATTTTACCGCGTGCTGATGTGGCAGCTGACGTGGTGTGAGCAAAAATGTGGTGCCACGTGGCGCCATATGAGAACGCCATGTGTGCATGTGCGCGCACGTGTGTATGCATGTGTGTACGTATGTGTGCGCATGCGTGTGATTAATAAGAATAGGCACCATTTTTACGATTTTTGCGATCTCAGTAATCATTCACCTGTTATATACCTTCTCACTCCCTTTAATTTTCGTCATGTGGGATTTTGTTTTTCTGTTTTTGTGCACAAGTGATTTCGCGAAACGTGGAGCGTGGGATCGCACGATTAAAACACGATTGTCGATCTTCACTTCAGTGAACGGGTACGCGGTGGAATTTGATTGGGCAAAGATTGATTTTATAACATTTTAATCTCAACCATTGATCTGAGGAGTTATAATGACTGAGATTAAATGCTCTCGATGGACGTCGATTCGTGATCAGACGGATGCGATCATGCGATGATTCTTCTTCACACGCATGCGTCTTGAATGCCGACATTCGTCTTTGAATTTTCTGAATGAAAAGCCTTTGGTCTAGCAATCTATTGAATCAGTTCGAGTGCTATCTCAAGTTAGAATTTGTGTTTTCCATCAAATCTTTCTTCCTATAACATCATATTTCAATTTTCAATCTTTGATTAGTCATATTTTTGATTCGGATTTTCTATCGAATTTTTGCTCCTTGATTTCTCCATGAATCTAAATTTGCAAATCTAAACTCGTTATATCCAAATTCCGTGATTTTTTATTATATGGATTGGTCTTTGATTTATCTTTCTAAATATATCAAAATGCCTAATTTCTCACCTCAATTCATCACTTGATTTGATCTAATTACAAGAAGTTCTTTAAAAATACCTTACTTCTCCATGGATTCGACCTTTATTTACCTCTATTCTATCTAATTTATGATTATTTATCAAAATTGGGGGTTTGGAACATGTTATGACACGTCTCTGCGTGTATTCAACGACCTTGCGGATTCGTCTTGTCAAATGGCGCCGTTGCGAGGGAGTTAAGGCATATTTTTTATTAAAATCATTGATTTTGACTCGGTCAATAGGGAGTTTTTGGTTTATTCTTTAAGTTAATTCATAATCAATCTTAAATTGAGTGATCCAAAGTAGAAATCCATCTTCGAGATCTTTGATTCGATGAGATTAAGTCATTTTTACCTGTTCTTTGGATTATGGATAATCACCTCTTCACTCTCGAATTGAGAAGGCATAACTCTCACAGATATAGATGCTCAAGTACGATCGTTTGTCATTATTTAATAATTTTATAACTATTTCTTATTTATGTTCGTATAAATGTACGATCCACCCTTCCAGGAGACGACATACCACCTAGAGATTGACGAATAAACTTTTACATGTAGATCTATTTGAACGCCCCTCACAATCACTTGCTTCTTCTGAGTCCTCTTCGAGCATAGAACTAGTAGAAATGACCCAAAATGATCTAATTTTGGTCCAACGGGAAGCGTGAGGAAACGCCTTAGTGACTATGCTAGGTGCATCCTCCAGAGACTTGTCACTTGCATTCACACGCCCCCTAATAGAGGTGCAAATTTTAGAATAGATTCTCATGAGAATGCTACCTATCTTCCATGGTAAGCCTTTCCGAGGACCCTTATAGACACGTAGATGAGGTTTGCCAAGTATGTGAAATCAATCAAAATCATAATGTCTTGGCAGATGTAATGAAGATGAAACTCTTTCCCGCTACACTTAGAAATCGAGCCAAGGATTGGTTTTTTTGAAAGTTAGGAAAATAATTCACTAGTTGGACCAAGATGGAGGAAGATATCCTTAGAGAATATTATTCCCTAGGAAAAACTACCTTCGTCCGAAAGGCTATCTGCAGAGTTACACAAGGCCCAAGCGAAAACCTTCCATGAAGCTTGGGAGAGACTTATAGACCTAAACTAGGGAGTGTCCTCACCATGGAGTGTCTATGATGGAGAATTATTTTGAAACATGAACACAAGGGTTCTAAGTGAAACCTATCCTCCTCCTCCTCCCCCTCCTCCGTATCTAATAATTTGAAAAATTATCCATTCATTAAATGGATGAAGAAGACCTCTCTAAATGATTAAAGAGAGTGTAGATCTTTAGGGAATTATTTTCCCTCCTCTTATTTTATATTGATCTAAAGATTGACTTGGTCAAAGTATTTAACCCTTATCCTTAGAAACCTAGAACTCTTTGAAAGACCAAGTCAACCACCCTTTTTACCTTTGATATAGGTTCCTAATTGTCTAGTCCACAACCACCATATCATAGGTACCTTGTATAGCTATGAATAATGATCTCAAGAAACATCAATAGGAACACCATTGTGATATATCCCTTCTTTCATTGAAAACCACCTATAGTTAGAATGTAGGAGAGATCTAAAGGAGGAACTTACCTTCTCATTTGACTTCAAGCCAAAGTCTTTGCATGAATATTATCATGCAATTATCCACATGAAGCAGCCTCACCAAGACTTTCAAAGAATACTGAATACACAAAGAGGACAATGTCTTGAAGAATATCCAGTTCATAGTGTTATCTCATAGTGCTCTCAAACTCGTCTCATAGAGGTCTTCATATTATACACCCTCTCTTACCTTGATGAGAGATCTGAAGACTTAGGCAGATTTTCCTGGAAGCAAGCAGGCAGCCAAGAAGGACTACTCACACCATCTCGGATTATCCGAACTTCTATTATCTACACATTACCTGAGGTGCCCGCAAGGAGGATAGCATGCAAAGAAGATCACGTCGCCATATGCGTAGCATCCTAAGCATCATGGTTATCCAGACTAATGAGAAGTCCACGTCCTTCACAACAAAGAATAAAAACCTTGACGTCATAACAGGAACAAAGAGATTCTCTACAGTTCCCGAAGATTATAATAAGGTTAGCTTCACTGCTACTTACCAATCGTCGGGTATACGGACGAAGCTCGGCGTCGGAAGGCGAAGCTAACATCACTATCAACATCCAAGTATCGTCTCTCTAGATGCCACGTGAGAAGACAGGAACCGGACAAGGAGAGATGTCTCAAACGGTTGAATCGAAGGCAACGAACCAAAGTCAACAATGAAGCACTGGAGGAAACGACAAGAAATTGCCGAGGGTTACGCGAGCGTCACCCCATTGACCTGCAACAAGCATCCGACTTCCCTACTTAACGTCGCGACTATAGCTCGTAAAGCACCGAAATATCGTGCGGGAACTCTCTCAGTACTTATCACGTGGACGGAGCTTTCATGACACCTGACGAGCGGGAATCTTTGGCCGAATTAATATCTACGGAATATGCCACGTATTTCCGTTTCATGGTTATCCCGTCAAAGAAGAAGCGTGGAGTAATTTACGGGGAGATGAAGAAACCGCAACAACTGCCACTCCTCCGCGACACGTCGTTTCATCCTTGAACTTCTATTTCATTTGTCTTTAAAAAAGGGAATCGACTGAAAGGACAGTAGTTGTTATTGATGAAAAAAACGTTTCGTTGAAACCTTTGATTCGTGTGTTTCGTGCTTCTCCCGTGACCTTCTTCTCCGATTCTACCTCCCTCTCTTTTCTCCCTCCTTTCTCTCGTCTTTCATCCATCTTTTGTCAGAGATTCACCGAGGACAATACCTGTCGTGAGACGCGAATGCAAAGGCATTAGTTCCATCTTCCGCTCAGGTAATCATCTTCACACTCTCTCCATTCCGTGAGAAATAGTTCATAACTTAAGATCTTAAGTCCAACATCTGACCCTTCTCTGATTTCTCTTCCATCTCACACCTATTACCGTCACTCTCTCTCTATTTCCATATTATAATATATCACCTATTCACCGGTTACATCTCCTCTTCATATTTTAAATTATATTATACTTTCGTCACTCTCACTTCTCCTCACATCCTTCTCTCTTTTTATTTTCTATCTCATCCGAAAACTAATATTATCTCTCCTCTCATTTCATCTCTGATATCTCTAAATATCCGCTGATTAGATATATTCTAAATTATCCAATAAACTCATCCTTACTTATTCTATTCTTAAATATTCTCTATATTCATCATCCTTCTTTTATCTTCATTAATTCCTATTACTGATTATTCACAATGATATCATTTCATAGATCCTCCCCATATTGTAGGATTTAGATACCTCTTCAAAATATCCTACATCAGTCTAACCATGAACTTAGACATATATTTTATGATGGGTTAGGCTCACAAGATAGATACCTTTTAGATGCAGCTAGTGGCGACCTTCATGAGCAAATTCAAAGACAATGCAAGAGAATTAATCAAGACAGTGGCGGAGAATAGCCACCACAATGCGGAGGAGAATAGCCGCCATTCAGAAGAGGTGCCATGCTAAAGGGACAAATGATCAACGCAAAATCAACAAACACAGACATGCTCTTACAGAGGATCGATAAAATGGCAGAAGTTCAGAATCTTCTACTGGAGTGACTCAACATCTGCAACGGTTTTGAAAGACTCACGCCCGTCTCACTACAAGAAGCGTCACCATGTGACAATTACTCAAGCCTCGACTACGTCGAGCTAGATTGCCTCGTCATGATAGTAAGGTGAGCATTACCATCCCCTTGATAGATGCCATCAAGCATATTCCATCTTATGCAATATTTCTTAAAAGCATATGCACACCCTATAGGAACCCCAAAAGGATCTAATTAAGCAAAACAATGAGTTCCAAGAGCACCCATGATCGCAAGTGAAATTGGAGGAATGACCTTTACTAGATCCTTGTTAGATATCAGAGCTAGTATCAACATCCTCCCTAAAGCAATATTCGGCCGTCATCATGAAGCGGAGTTGCAGCCTTTCTTCGTAGAATTATGCTTAGTAGATGGAACGGTATGAAAACCTCATAGCATAGTAGAAGACGTGATTGTAAGAATAGAAGATTGCTATTTTATGGTAGAATTCTTAGTCATAGACATGAAAATGACCAAGGAGCTTAGTCAAGCCTCAATCATCTTAAGATGGCCATTCTTAGGTACCGCAAAAGTCGTCACAAACTGGGAGAAAGGAGAAGTAATCTTGAAGGTGGGAAAGCATACGGTGAAGGTCGACATCAACAAGTTAATGAAATATCGTTCATGAGCTTCCAAGGATTTGGGCGCCATCGACCTTTGTGATGACCAAGATATTGATGCTTTGCATAGAGGAAGTCATGGCAATCAATGAGGAATCAAATTTTGAGGAGCTACCATTAGATGAGTCTACATTGGAGCTGAAGACTCTACCATCTACACTCAAGTATGCTTTTCTTGATACGTAGAAGACATGGCCAGTAATCATTTCGTCTAACCTTGATCAAGAGTAGGAGAAATCATTACTTGATGTACTACGACAAAATGAACATGCAATCAATTGCTATGTACTTATCACATATTTTTTGGAGGACGAGTTCATACTCGTCAAGGAAGCCTAGAGATGACTAAACCCTAAGGTATGAGAAGCAGTCAAAGAAGAAATTCTTAAGTGGTTAAATTTAGAGATCATCTACCCCATATCAAATAGCCAGTGGGTTAGTTTTGGTGCACATTGTTCCCAAGATAGTCGGACTAACGGCCACCACAAATGAGAAGGGTGAGGAGATCCAAACACGCCTTCCGACAGAATGGTGAGTCTGCATCGACTATAAGAAGCTGAATTTTGTGATGAAGAAAGATCATTTCCCTTTACTGTTCATCGATTAGATCCGGGACCATTTGGCAGGATAGAGTTACTTATGCTTCTTGGATGAATACTCATGCTACAAGCAAATTGCAATTCATCTAGATGATTAAGATAAGACAACGTTTACATGTCCTGTTGCCATATTTGCTTTTAGACGGGTGCCATTCGGATTATGTTATGCCCCATGACATTCGAGAGATGCATGAGGGCGATCTTCTTTGACTTCCTTGGTGACAGTCTCAAAGTCTTCATGGACAATTTCTCCATCTTTGGAGATGACTTCGACAGTTGTCTGGCTCACTTGACTAAGATCCTCGAGGTTTACGTTAGGAAACAACTAGTATTGAGTTGGGAGAAATCCCACTTTATGGTACGAGAGGGAGTAGTGCTTGGGCATCTTGTATCTAGCAAAGTATTGGAGGTGAACAAGGCTAAGATTGAGGTCATCCAAAGCCTCCCTCTCTTGGGCACGTTGGCTTCTACATGAGGTTCATCAGAAACTTTGCAAAAGTCTCCAAGCTATTGACCACCCTTCTTTGCAAAGATAAGAACTTCATGATCAACAAAGAAGAGGAGCGCATATTCGAGATGTTGAAGCACACACTGATAAAGATACCGATCCTACAATGTCCTAATTGGGACTTACCTTTCGAGATCATGTGTGACGCTTCAGACTATGTAGAGGGAGCATTCTTGGGGCAGTGGATTGAGAAGAAGCGAACTGTCATATGTTATCCAAGCAAGACCCTTGCTGAAGCTCAGATGAATTACACGACGATGGAGAATGAGCTTTTGGTAGTGGTCTACGCCGTAGAGAAGTTCTGGCCTTACATCTTAGGGAGCAAGATCATCATCTATACCGATCACACGACCCTAAAGTACTTCCTCTCAAATAACATGTATATTTAACTCTTATTTTCATCATAATTAACTATTATTAATACATAATTTCAGTCTATGTGCTGCATTTTATCATCTTAAAATAAACTTTTATTCAATTTAAGGCCAAATCACTTAATTCCATCTTTTTTATCAATTGAGCATTCTTATGTGTTTTAAATGTGTTTGACCCTTTCAGGGGTCAAACCACTTATGATTAATCTAAAATTTTGATTTTAAATATTTTCAGGACATAAGTGAATGCATGAAGGTTTAAGAAGAGGAAGAAAAGAAGAGTGAAAAAAATAATTACTTTAGTTGACTTTCAGAAATCAACTAGGAATTATTTCACTCATAATTCTGTTTTCTGTTTAATATTTTATTTCAGAGGCATAGATTTAAAGAGGACCAAATTTTTGATCCAAATGAAGAAAATTTCATGCAAAAAGGAGTTCTAGAAATGAAGTTATGAATTTTTTAAGATTAACTATTTTTAAAAAATTTCATGATTTTTCAGGAAGTTTTAGAGATTAAAATGGCGAAAATCAAGGAGGAAGTGGGCCCACGTCATGGGGATCATGGTCTTCTTGTCGTGCATTACGTGGCTTCATCGTAGCCATTCAAGCCCTTTACGCGAAATGGACGGACTGAATATCCAACGGGAATTTTTCTATAAATCAATGTTTTCTCTTATGGAAAAGTAACTCTTGATTAAACATGATGAAATTAAGTGTTTTTTGAGGAAGATCTTGAGTCCTTCATGATTCTTTGTTATTCTAGACTCAATCACATATGGATTGAGGCAAGTTAATCACGAATCATTGTGAGAAAACATTTGGAAATCGCCCCTTGAACGCCAAGATCTCAACGAAGAAGAAATCGGAGAAATTTTCAGCAATCCAAGTAATTTGAGGCTCAATCTTTACGTCAATCAGGTTATTAGTGTGATTCCTTTGTAATCCTCGCAATTTAGATAGTTTAGATTTGATTTAGACAGGTAATTAGAATTTAGGAATCAGAAATTTCATCATTTCACCCAAATTTCATTTCAGATTTTTTCTGATTTCCGAACAAGGATTTCTCCCTAATCTTAAGTCCAATTCAAATAAATTTGGTTTCATTGGATTTCTTGTTCAATCAGATTTTCGTGGATATCTAATTCGTCAATTTTAATGAAGGTTTGACATTCAATTTGTCGTTTGACCAACTGATGTTCAAAATTAATCGAATTTGGGCGTTGACTTGCAAGGGCTATTACTCCAAATATAAAAGGTGAAATTGAATAATTTTGGTGTCTTTTGAATCCTCTTGGTGCATAGGTGATTTTTTAGATTTGGATATCATTTGATAAGTCAATTTAAGGATTTTAATAGAAACCTTCATTTCAGTAATTTTCTCTCTATTGATTTTCAATAAATCATAATAAATCCAATTATTCTCTAAAAATCACAATCTTTATATTAAAAATTCTTGTGTTTCTCTCTTGTTTCTAAAAATATAATTTTTCGTCATATTTTCTCACGTTTTTCATCTATGATTTAAAAAAAAGTCAAAGTCTGGTCAAAGTCAATGCTTTTACCTTGAGTTTTGACTTTTCTTCTCCAAATATTTTTTAAAATTCTTAAAATATCTTCTCTCATATATTAGTAATCTTTGTATTGATAATATATTAATTTTTATTTCTAAAAACCTTAATTAGACTTAAGTTTGACCAAGTCAACTCTTTGGATAAAACTGAACTATGCTCTTTGTTGTTTGACAAAATCTCATCGCTGTACTTGATTTCTTATTTTTAAATCATCATGAGTTTTGAATTATAGATTTTGTTTGAGCGACGATCGTGTGTTTCAACGACTATACTAAATCATTGCATCCCTCTCCAACGAGGAGGCAAAGCCAAGATTGATCTGATGGGTGCTCCTTCATTACAAGTTCGGCTTGGAGATCAAAGATAAGAAGGAAGGCAAAAACTTGGTGATGGATTACTTATCACGTCTCCACATTTCAGGTATGGGAGACATTAGTGACATATTTCTTGAGGAGCATCTCCTTGACATTTCGAGTCACGCCCCCTAGTTTGCGCACATCGTCAACTTCCTTGTGACTGAATCAATCCCGGAGCATTGGATATGACATAAAAAAGATAAGTTCTTCCATGAACTCAAGTACAAACTTTTGCGAAGAAACACTCATATTCCATCTTGAATATGGCAAGATCATTTGGCGATGCATCCCAGAGGAGGAGCAAGGAGACATTTTAGCGATGTGTCACTCATCGACGTGCGGAGGAAATGTTTTCCACGCGAAAGACCGCTGACAAGATCCTATAGAGCAGCTTCTACTGGCCCACCATCTTCAAGGACGCTGATCGTTTCTACATAGAGTGCCTACAATGCCAAGCAGCATTAAACATCTCTAAGTGAGATGAGATGTTGATGAGGCCTATCTTTGAGGTGGAGATCTTTGATTTATGAGGGATCGACTTCATGGGACCTTTTCCACCTTCAGACGGGAACGAGTACATTTTGGTAGCGGTGGATTATGTGTCCGAGTGGGTTGAGGCTATCCCCACTAAGACAAAAAGCCATCAAGAGGTGATCAAATTTGTTACAAGGTACATCTTCTCTTAATATAGATGTTCGAGGTCCATCATCAGTGATGGAGACTCACACTTCAATAATGCACACTTTTGTACATTGTTGAAAAACTATGGAGTATACCATCACGTCACCACACCATACCACCCCTAGGCGAAATGGACAATTCAAGGTAAACAACAGAGAGGTCAAGAACATATTGAAGAAAATCATTCTACCAGATAGGTAGGATTGAGGGCACAAGCTTTTTGATGCACTATAAGCATACCGGACGACCTAAAAGACACCCATTGGGATGTCTCCTTTTTGGCTCATCTTTGGGAAAGCGTGTCACCTTATAGTTGAGCTTGAGCATCAAACATATTGGGATATTGAAAAGATCAACTTATCTCTAGATGAAGTAGAGAAACAACGACTTCTCTAGCTTTAGGAGTTATAAGAGCTAAGGCACGACACGTAAGAGAACACGCAGATCTACAAAGAGAAGACTAAGGCCTTTCATGACAGACACATTAGAAAAAATAACTTTTCAAGTTAATGATAAGGTCTAGCTCTACAATTCTCACCTTCAGCTCTTTCTAGGAAAGTTGCACTTGGGATAGGACAGTCCTTATGTGGTTCTAGAGTTATTTGAGGGTGGATCTGTACTTATCTCCGACCTTAAATCTGACATTCAACTCAAGCCATACTTGAAATCAGAGCCACCCGCACCAACATATACGGTAACTGTGCATCTTCGCGACGTACACGAGGATGTGACAACGGTATCACCCTTGCCCATCGGTAGTCATGAGCTTCATTAGGTTTTTGTCTGGCTGAAGACGTTAAACTTAGAGCTTCCTAAGAGGTACCCCAGGATTACCTCACTTTTTTTTCCTTTTTGTACTTTTTTACTTATTTTTGAACCCATTGAAGAAGAACTACATTATGAGGGGCGCATGCGCAAAAAATTCTTGTGAACAAGCATCAAAACGCTTCTAATGAGTTTTTATAAACCCTTTTTTCCCACCATATTTTTGTTTTTTTTATACCATGCTTGATATTCTTGTCATATTTTCATGAGCATGATGATTTCATTGAGAGCAATGAAGATTTGTAGTTGGGTGGTGAGGAGTTAAAAAAAGTTAACAATTTTTTAAAAATTTGAAAATTCTACATTCTAAAAACTCCTACTTTCTAAATTTTTACCACTCTACCCACCTTAGAAGTCTTGACATTATGAGATTCTATCTACTAGAGATGTAGAAGTGAGGGCCTTATAGCCTCTATGATTAAATTTTGAGTAATAAAGCTAAGTGATCTAAAGGACACCATATATTATTTTTAGTTGTTGACTGCTTTGGGGTTGGGTATCTAATGGGCACCGAGGAAAAATGGGTAATCAGAAGGTTGAAGTGCTATGGGAGTAGAAATGGAGAGATTTTGAGTGAATTTTTCACAAAATTCCTATCCTCTATCTTACATCAACCGAACCTACTAAGTGTGGGAATTCCTCGCTTCCAAACTTCCCCTTAAAAGAGTGCAAATGAGCCATAGTTCTTGATGTACCTTTTTTTCCTTTAGGCATTTATTTCTATCTTTACCATTCCAGTTAAGTAGTTACACCATTGTTTTAGCTTTGCTCATGATAATCACACTCCCTGTGTGACTCACACATCCATCACATCTCTTTCATATTTTCCTTACATATACATATCCCTTCACATTATACTTCACATTTTTTACATACTCTCTTCAAAACCAAAAACTCCTCCATATCCTTATTTCATGTAAATTATTCTGCAATTTTGAAGTATCTTTAAAAAAAAAAGGAAGAAGGAAAAAGGAAGGAGAAACAGAAAGAAAAGAGATAAATAAGAATAAGTGAAAAAAAGGAGAACAAGTTAGGAGAATATCTTCTCTTCTTCCATCACCATCTCTACCATTTCCATCTATCCCTATCATCCATCATCATTCATGTCATGTCATTTCAAAGTATAAATTATCATAAGTGATACCTTCTTTGTTTTTAAATCCATCTTGTTTACATGCATATTTGCTTTAACCACGTCATTCCTTTAGATATAGTGTCTTTTGATTCTTTTAGCCACCTCACCCATTGCATCCCAAAGACAGGAAATCCCTTTTCATCCCCATAGCATCCAACCTTCATCCTTCCCTTATATTGTTTAACTCTTCTCCATCCTTCCTTTATATTGTCTAAAAGTTTTTCTTTGGGATTACAACTATCAAAATGAGTACCTAGCCATTGATTAGAGCCCATTATTGCATTTGTTTCAAGCTTTATTTATAAATTATTTCCTACCAATTACTACTTTTTTTTATTTAATCTCAATCACAATCCTGTTATTACAACCCATTGTTCATTCAACCTTAAATTTAATGTGATTTTCAATTAACCTACTTGAGGAAGTTTACAAGAGGTTTCTAACTCCCAAGTAAACACCCTCTAAGGGAGAAAATCATATATATTTGAAACTGATGAAGAAGTACATCTAGTCCTTACAGGGGAGAATCTTTTGATGCTCATAGCACCATACTAGAAAATATGATTGGCACACCAAATCACACCTTTTATTATGGTCGAGATGCTTCTTTCATAATTTTAGTTCAGAAATATTAATTTCTTCTATATAGGACTAATCTTCATTTAATTTTTTAATGTCCTATTTGTAGAATTTCATGCAAGGCCCAAATATGCATAGGTGGCCCATGAAAGCTACATGGCCTTGGAGGATGAAATTTGGACTATCAGCATAATTTCTATACTTCTTCCTTATTGTAATACATTTAATCAATGTGGGACTAAGACACTCTAGTGTAGAAAATTCACAACCATCAGATGAGGTCAACTCACAAAAGCTATTTGGTAAAGAACCTAACTCAATTAGAAGTAAGGATACCTGTAATTATGTTGAGACGCCCTTTATCAACACTACTTTTTGGTTAACTAGCACCATCACTCGTGTTGAATTTTGCTTCAAATTAAATCTAATGGTCATGGCATTTCAAAGCTCTTCAAAGTATTTTTCAGCAATAAAGCAAAACCAAATGCAAGATTACTCGCGTTAGAACTAATTTAATTATCATTTTCCAAAAAAATAGAAATTTGGGCTTAAATATCATCAAAGTTTGCATCAATAAACCCTAACTAGATCATGAAATAACTAAAAGGGGGTGAATTAGTTTCTTTTGGGTATTTATGTTTTGTAATTTTTTTAATGAATTTTTCAATTATTTGTTCAAATACTTAGGTTGCTGGTACTCCAAATTCTTTATGCTAGTCCTAGGAGAAGATAGTCCCCTTGGAGTGTCTCCTCACCTTTTTAGTCCTAGACTACTCCCCTTCAGATGAAGCTCACTCTTAGAAGTAATTTAGCCTTGTCACTGATCCATGCCTTCTTCAAGCAGGTCACTCATCCATCTTCTCATGTGATCCTACAAGGCAAGGAACAAATACGCCTCGAGCTAACTTTCTAGTCAACTCCCTAGACTTGTCTCATCTAGTATTGATTCACAAAAGAATCTTCCATATACTCTCAAGGTAAGTACAACTTGAGTGGAGTCAACCTAGTGTGCATGAGTGATACTAATAATCCCTAATGCCCAAAATTCACACAAAATAAATATAAATGAAATATGAGACTTAATTCAAATTTAAATGAAGCAAAACCCAAGAAGTAAAAGGATAGACAAAAATATTAGTAAAAGAAATTCTCCGTAGTCAACTGATGTTGATTTTTTGTGATTGACTTTGACCTTTGACCTTTTGCCTTTTACTTTAACTCTTAGTTGATGACTTTTATTTTTAGTTAATTTCTTTGACTTCCATCATTTTTGCCCTTGAATATTTTAATTATCAAGAGAATGATTCAACGCATAAATGATAAATCTAACTATATCTAAACTAACCCTCTATGTATATAGGAAGTGATGGACCAAGCGTGTCCGTATGATGAATGAAAATTAAAATGATTCTTCACTATTAGTAAGAATGAGACAATCACTTGAATGTGAAAATTGTTTCTCAATATGGACAGTCACTTGAGACAATTATTCGAGTTAGTAATGAAAGAGACTTTAACAATAAATATAGCACACTCCTTGAGCACAAATCAGCATAGTCAATTAAAAATATTTAATTTACCCCTTAAATTCATGGAGAAGATTGACCTGGTACTAGTTTACTAGTCTTATTAATTCCCAATAGAAAATTTAACTAAGATGAATTGATGACAATCACAAAATGAGTCTCAAGGAGACCTGAAACTAATCGTAACTTAGTTTGAAATTAGATTAACCGAGGACCTAAACTTAACCATAAGGATCCATTCTAATTAGATGTCAATCAGATTAATAATAAAAATTCAAAATTAGAATGAAAATTGGATCGATATTCTCCTCAAATCTCACTTTGATTAGCCTTTCGAACCCCTTCTAAAAACCTTCAAATTTTTTATCTAGGAATGACGTGATCCTAAATGTATTGAGATATAATAATGAATCCCTAAGCTGAATCACAAGTCCACCTAGAAATCCTTTAAAGATTTTTGACAACATGCAATATATAAATGAATTTATATGATTATAAATTCAACTTAAGGCATAAAACATTCCATTCTTATGCATGTTATCATACTTTGAGTGCATATCTATCATTTCACCCAATTTTAAGTTATAATATCAAAATGCATTATTTAGGGATAATTATACATAATTAAAGAAAATATTTTATTTTAGATTATTCTTATCTATATTTGATATTATAATTGGGTTTTAATGATTAATAATAAGATAAAATATTTTTATATACACTCATTTATTTTTCTAGCCTTATTTCTTAAAATAAATGAGTGTATATAATAATATTTTAACTAGGAATCTCAAATATTTTAACGATCTGCATCCAAGCATTTCATCAGAGCTGTTGATCGAAGATGAAATGCCCAATTCAACGTATACGCCCTATTTTGCCTATACATACACATGTTCTTCAATGATGTAAACTATTCTTGTGTGTTTCGAGTAATCAAACTATTTAGACATCTCAATCCTTGAATCTCTTGCTTTACTCCTCTTCTAGATCAATTTTTGCATCCAAGGATTGTTTAAAACTGAGATTTTGTGTAGAGAATAGGGAGAAATCGCTTCTTGGATGCCAAACTCGTCTTCAAAATTGTGGAATGAAAAGCCCTTGATCCGGGAATCACTTGGATAATTTTGAGTGCTATTTCAGGTTAGAATTTGTGTTTATCTCCTTATCTCTCTTCCACTAATATCATATTTCAATTACGAGTCGTAGATTAGTCAAATTTTAGATTTAATTTAGGTTTTCGCTCTCTTCGTGTTCGGAAATTCTACCTATTTTTTTCTCTTGGAGTTCTCCGCAAATCTTGATGCAAATCAAGTGATTTTTTATTCCATGGATCAGTTTTTGAGTTCTCTTTCTTCAATTACTAAAATCCCTAATTTTTCACTTCAATTCCTTGTCCAATTTTGATCAAATTTGAAGAATACCTTGAAAATTCCTAGATTCTCTGTTGATTCAACCCTAATTCGCAATTATTCTCTTTAATATGTGATTATAATCCTCAATTGCTGAGTTTGGAATATGTTTTAACACGTGCCCTTGTGTTTTCAACAACTACGCAGATACGTAGCGTTAATTTCTCAATCTAATTATTCACTTTTCCGATCATAACTCATTAACTTGATTGGAATGAAGCAAGAAAGTGAATCACTTGAAAATGAATCCATCACAACTCCACTTATTAGACCCATAATCAAATAAATGAAAAAAAATCACCTCATATCTGGTTCAAATTCACTTGAAAATAAATCCAACACATCTAAATTTATTAGAATCATAATCATCTAAGCGAACAACAAAAACAAGTCACCTCAAACCCAGTTCAAATTCCCTTCAACATAAATCAGAAGTAAACGAAAACAAAAACGACAAACCAATGTTGCCCTGAAAGGAGAGAGCTAGAGCAATTTTGATTCATAAACAAAGTTGGTATACTAGTATTAAGATGGGAATGGATCTCTAGGAGCCACTTCTTGGCCTCAGCAAGTCAAAATAAGGAGACAAAGATTGTGAATGCTAGTGAGAATGGAGAGCACATGAGAAAATTGATTGTTTCTAAAGATAGTGTGTGAGAATAGAGAGAGTCTCGATCACTGAAGGAGAGAATGATCCTAAGTAAAAAAAAATCAGGAGTAGATGAAGAATCGTGAGTAGCGAGCTTGAGAGAGATTCTTGCAGAAAAAATGTACCCCATGCAATTGCTTTTGTGTGACTGCAATTGAGAATTCATTGCAATCTTGAGGATGTTGAAGAGTGAGTATTACAAGAGAGAAAGTGAGATCCTAAGAGTGATCACTACATTGTGTCGTAAAAGGTGAGTTAAAAAATTGTTCATAACAAATGTACATAAAGATAGATATAAAAGTAAAAATAAAAATGAAATTTAATTTTGTGATTATAATCCTAATTCAAATAATAGATAAAAGGAAAAAATGAAATTAAAACTAAAGAGATTGATTAAAAAAATGATAATTTTATTTTACTAATGGAACTATGAAAGAAATTTAATAATATAATGTGGATCAATTGCTTGAGCTTTCAGTGCCTACACTAACAAGTCACACCTTTGTCATATCATTCTAGCTAAAACTACCAATAAAATTCTAACATTACTTAAAATAATATTTCATAAAAATTAATAAATTACCGAACTAAATTTTCCTTGCAAGTTGATCGTCATACAATTGCAAGAAAAGATCTTAGCCTTGACTTGGCTTATCACTTTACGCCACAAAAGCATGTACTTAATGATGAAGAAGGACTAAACAAATCACAACTCAAGAAGGCTAAAGAATAAAAGTCCCCAATCAAGGAACTTAAAGGATATCAACCTCTTGACAAAAAAAAAGCATTCATAACCAAAAGGAGGAAATCATGGAATAAACCAAGTAACGTGTCCACCTCATAATTCAATGAATACATTGCTTTTCCTTCATTGTAATCATCTTCTTCATTTTCCCCTATTAATATGTATCTCTCTCTTTTTGTCCCATACATGTAACTCTTTCTGTCTTTTTGGATTATAAAATACTATTAGGCTTTCCATCATCAACATACTATCATTGGAGAATTGATCTTTGGCATCGCTCTCATTGTGGTGGTGATGATGTCTTCGCATGCATATCATAGCAGTTACGTAACATTTGTTGTAGCAACTTTTCAGTCATCGTTATATTATTTGGTGTTTGCATGTGACTTCATTTGGCACCACTTCGGTAATTTATTTGCAGTCTATTGGCAACCTTATGCTGTGTGTGCCCTAGTGATAACGTGTAATATTTATATGTAATTACATAATTATTACTGCATTTCAGGCTACCATTCATATAATATTGATGTATGTTATCATAATTTGAGGAGATTTTTAATGTTCAATGCAATTTATATCAAAGGATCTCAAAATACATCATTTTTAAGGGCTAGTGATTTAAGTGCAAATCAAAATTTGAATTTATGTAGATCAGCCTAATTTTATTTGAGATTTTATTTGAGTTTTAAATGCAAGATGATAAGAGAAAAATAATTTTGTGCACTTTATAATTATGTACTTTTTCTTTTCTAAATGAAATGAGCATATTTTCTAGTTAAATATTGTCTCTTGTTATTTCTTAAATTAAATTTCATAAAATGAAAAATTATTTAATTTGTATTCAAACAAAAAAAAATTGGATTATTAAAGAGTAGTATTTTAATGATATTACATTTCTAATTTTTTGGGAGTTTAAATAATTTTTTTGAATTTATTTTGAAGTTTTATGAATTATTTATTTATTTTTATTCACAAATTTTAGAAAAGCTGCCTTTAGGTGTGCATTGATGTTGCAGATGACATGGCAAGCGGACATGCATGGCTACATGCGATGACATCTAGGGGCGCCAAGCAGCACGCAAGTGGCACACATGTTGCGTGTATCAGGGGAGTACTACTGTTAAGTTCCCTTAATGGACTGATATTAATAGATTAAAATTGATGTCGATTTTAAATGTGGGACTATGTTTGTTTATATTTGGGCACATGTAATGTGGCACAGTGTGGAGCGTCCGATTTCTAGATTCAATCATAAGTCTCCATTTATACTTAAAGGGACAGGGTAGGTGGCAATTTCTAACTTGGCATTGATTCATCTAATCTTTTGAATCAACCTTGGTCATTAATTTGAGGAGTTCCAATGGCTAGGATTTGAACTGCCCAATGGTCTCCTATGCGACACACGATGCGATATGCAGAAATGGATCAAAATCAAAAGATAGCCATTACGTGACGCTTGATATACATGTGATGACGCAACGAAATCTGGATGCTTAGTTGTGAATCTAACAACTATGACTTAAGCATACTAATTTATCGCCTTGCCTTTAATGTCAGCCATTTATCAAAGATGTAATGATGATCCGATGGCTACACAAAAAATCTCACCTTATTTAAACCCTCTCTTTGACCGTGTATGCATTCCGAGATTTTTTTTTTGTTAATCAGACCTTTTGGACAGTGTTATCCTTGAATCTCTTGCTTCAATCGTGTTCTATAATCATTTCCATGTCCCAAGAGCATTTATAGTCCAGATTTCGTTGAGAAACCAAGGAGAAATCACCTCTTGAACTGAAAACATCCATTTTCGAAATCGCGACACGAAAAGCCCTAATCCCTGATCTATCTACTCTTAGCATTCAATTTCAATTTTAAAGCTTAAATTAAGTGAATTTCATGAATTTCTATCATTTTCTCTCTCATTATGAGCTATTCACTCATTGATTTCTCTATGGATAAAGATCCAATTTGAGTGATTTTTTATTCCATTGATAGATCTTCAAGCCTTCTTTCCAAATCTATATTTTTCCATAACTTCTCATCTCAATTTTTCATTCAATTTAATCAATTTCTATATAACATCTCAAGAACACACCTTAATCCTCTATGGATTCAACCCTTACTCATCTCTGTACTAAATTAAGCTTGACTAATGCACATTTTAAGTGATTTTTGTTTTCATTTTGACTTGTGGATGTGGATTTTTTATGACTGCATGATTATGCTTCATCGTCTAGTTACTGTTAATCGCGCGTTGACCTGAAGTGAAATGATAAGTCAAGCGAAAATAGTTTGCATCTTCCACCAGTTCTCCTTAGCTCATAGTTTTCCTTAATTGATGATTGTCCTGAATTACAGAGAATTTTCTTCTATGAATGGTTGGTTGTTTTTGTGACATGAAAGTATATAGTATTTTATTTTGCGTTGTATTTATTTCATGGCTCAATCAAGCCACCTACATGGTATTCTTTGGGTGTCTTCTTGCCTCATTCATCATATATGGCCCATAGAGATGCATTATCATCACTATTTCTTGAAATAGCAGCGCTGCCATAATCATCACTAACTCTGCTTGCGATGTGAACTAATGCTCCCTTAATAGCCATCCTACATCTTCAATAGTCATAATTATGGTTCTTATATTGCTAGTATGAGAACATTCTTGAATCTCATAACCAATTACCTCATTAGATGGACCCTTTGCCCCTAGCTACCAACCCTAAATGGATATGGGAAGCCATTGATTTGGCAATGACTACTGGATGCTTAATAGTACATAGGAGCCTCTCAACTAAGGCCTTCCCACTCTTGCTCATGCCCACTAGCTTTGTACCACAATTAAGACCATGTGTGTAAATAAGAAAATTATTTCTCAAATGGATTGTATTTTTCAGTTTCTCTTCAAGTGAAAGAAAGGTAGCATGTCTCTCTAGGAAAAAAAGAAGCAAATTCCATGTCATTATCCATCAATTGACCTACCAAAAAAGTCTAGGCCGCATTTAAGGCCATAGGCTAGAGCTCTTTTTTAGAGCTTATCTCAGCCACCTTCATCATAATATTGATAACCTAGATTTGTGGGCATGGTCTATGAAGCAAAAAGGTACTTGACATAACAATTTAGTGCGGTCGCTAAAAACACACAATCATCGTTCAAACAAAAATTATAATTCAGAACTCACAATGAGTTTAAAATATGAAATCAAGTACATTGATGAGATCGGGTCGAACCACAAAGAGCACAATTGACTTTTTATCGAAGGGTTGACTTTGTCAAACTTAGGTGTAATTTAGGGTTTTTAAAATTGGAAAATGATATATGATCAATGAAATTAATACTAATATATAAGAGAAGATATTTTAAGAATTTTAGAAAATATTTGAAGCAGAAAAGTCAAAAGTCAACATCTAAGCGTTGACTTTAACTAACCATTGACTTTCTATAAAATCATAGAGGAAAAAGGTCAGAAAATATTATAAAATTATAGTTACAAAAGATAGAGAGAAAATGGAGAATTTCGATATAAAATATGTGATTTTTAGAGAAGAATTGGATTTACTATGATTTATTAAAATTCAATAATCACAAAAATCCCGAAATGATGATCTCAGTCAAAATCATAAAATTGATTAACCAAATAATATCCAAATCAAGCAATTCACATATGAATAGAAGCTTACAAACAGAGGATTCCAGAGAGACCAAAATTGTCGAATTTCACCTTGTAAATTAGGAGTAATTGGCTTTGAAAGTCAACGCCCAAATTCAAACTAAAAATGAATAGTAGTTGGGCAAACGTTAAATTGGAGGGCCAAATGTGGATGAAATGTTATGAATCAGATATCCATGGAAAGATAATAAAACAAGGAGTCCAATGAAACCAAAATCAAGTGATTTGAACTTAAGATCAGGGAAAAATCCTTGTTTGAAAATCAGCAACATTCTGTAATCAAATTTGGGCAAAATGATGAATTTTCCAATTTATAAACTCTAGTTACCTAGATAAATCTAATCAAAACTACATAATTTGCAAGGATTAGGAAGGAATCACACTACTAACCTGATTGACCCGAAGATTGGGCTTCAAATCGCATTAATTGAAGAGTATTTCTACGGTTTCTTCTTCGATGTGTGTTCTGCATTCAAGGGGGATTCCAACTGTTTTCTCGCAATGACTCGTGATCAATCTTGCCTCAATTTGAGACTAGAATGCTGGGGGATCACAAAGAACTTAAGATTTTGCTCCAAAAATGTTTAATTTCTTCATATTTTAATCAAAAGTTACGTTTACAAAGAAGCGAGAATGATAATTTAGGAAGCCCCCTAAAAGTCTCTTAAGAAGATAATTGCTTTAATATTTGAAAATTTAAATGTCTCTACCTTCTATGCCACAATTAAGTTAACTCTGAATTATCATTTGCAACCATTCAGCTCAATACTAGATTAGCTTCAAAAGATAAAGTTTGCTTAGTGTTTTCTTCACCTTCACTAAGAGTCTCCGATGTCTATCATAGATGGTAAGAAAGGTGCCCTCCATTAATATTCAACACCCATGTTCATTGAATTTCCCAAACTTAAGATATTCAAATTTAATTCGCGAATGTAGAGGACATTGTCTAACCTCATTTGTCCTCCATCGTGACACCAAAGCATGGCGGAGCCTTGTCCTCCAATCTTTGTTGTAGATTAATCTCCAAATCTCACTATTCCTTGTAAGAGTTTAATCAACTCTTGAAACAAGAGAAGATCACCTATCACACGATTGCTTGCTCTATTATCTAGATACCATATACCTTTGTTCATTTCTTTCTCATTAACTCCATGGAGTAAACTAACTTTTGAGGTCTCTATAATCACCATGCGGAGAGTGGGCTGTGACTTCTCCTCGACCTCAACAACTTGAACTTTCTCATCCTTCTTTCTCTTAGTACATTCATAAGCAAAGTCACCAAGTTTCTTGCAAACACAGTAGTTTACCTTAGACTTGTCTTGAGGTCTTGCTTCATCTCCATGCTCGTGTTGTTTACTATCGCCTCTACCTCTTCCTTGTCCTCCTCTCCATCCCTGACCACGACCTCTTCCATGAGAACTACCTTCTTCATATTTATTTGGTTTCCTTGTGGCCTTGGATAGAAGAAGTTGATCCTCTCTTAGAGCTTCCCGATCTTGGAGTTTTTCTTCATACATCTTTCATGATCCATTGGCCTCCTCAAGCACATTGAATCCATGTCGCCAAGATTTTAAATAGATGAAGTAACAGCTTCAAACTTTACAGGGGCTATCTAAGGAGTTTGGCAACTAAAACTCCATCCTCGATCTTCTCCCCGAGTATTCTTAGTTCAGTGGAGACCTTAGAAAGCTTTCTAGTAAAGTCAACCACCGATTCTTCTTCACACATAAACAAATTCACAAACTAATGTCGAAGGGCTTGAACTGTAGTCTTGACGACACGAGTAGCTCCCATATGTCTTGTCTTCAAGAACTCCACATCTCTTTGCCAATCTTGGAAATATCTAGTTGTACTATGATATCTTTTGATTGTACCCCAAATATTACTGACAACGCTTGGCGATCTTTCCTTGTTGGCACTGTGTTGGATTAGATTGCCTCACACAAACTATATGCCTCTAGATGCACTTGCATCTGCATTTGCCCATACTTGGTAAATGGTCTTGGATAATACTATAAGTGGACTAGGACAGATTGGATCATCCAACCCCCTATTAAAAGTGGAATTGGCAGCTCGAAACTCCTTATCAAAAGAAGCTCTACCAAACTCTGGTGTCATCTCTCCTCTTCTCACCATGATGCTCCCCTTGGATCATACTCTCTCTAATACCAAGTCTAGACACCTAGATGTTTTGCAAGGTTAAGAACTTAACCTTCCCTAGCTTGAGGAACACACACACACACAAGGGAATCTCTAAGCAAAAAAACTCTCTAGACTTCTTTTATTGAAGTTCTAGATGCAATGAGGGTCTTATTATGCTTATATAAACTTAAGAGGAATTTTCTAAGAAATACTAGAGAGTTTGTGTAAGAGAGAGCTTTTGGAAATATCTTGGTATGACATTGCTTAAAACTCATTTCATCATGCTCACCGACTATCGAAAAAAATCTGGAAAGGCATCAATGATTGACGCCTTCAGAGCTTCTTCTCTTTTTCTTTGCTATAAGAAATTCCCAATCCACACGATATTAGAGCATGATCGACCATCTCCTACAAGCAACACCACTAGATACTATAAAAAAGATCACTATCTTCTCTACAACCATTGTAAATCTTGCCATTATCAATCTCTTGTGATGGTGTCAATCTTATCATTGTCGTCTCACACTCCCTCTCGTATACCACCTTCTTTGCAGGTGTCGTTGGCATGCTAGCCGCCCTTGGCCAGCTGTCGGCTAGTTTCAACACTAGTCTCCAACTTCCAAAATCCAGCGGCCATCATTGGCCTAGGCATGTAGCCTTCAACTACCAATGGGATGGCCAATTACGTGTGATGGTCCTCTTGGTTTTCTCTAGGCTCTGAGCAGTGCAACCTTGTCTCGCCAGCTGCTACCAACCGAGACAACTAACACGATCTAACCAGCATCCTAGTGTTGATTTATGACCAGCATCAGCGATTCTCCTAGTGATTCACCACATCAATCCTCAGTCTCATCAGTTTTGATCAACCTTTGCCAATTACTCAAGTTGATGTCGATCACCACATATCGCTTATTTTGATGTGTTGAGATTTGTAGCAAATTTCATCAAGCTTTGATCACACTACATTTTTTTCTAGTCTCTTTGTTGACATCCGCTAGCGTATAATAAGAGAATGAGAATTGAACTTAAATGAGAGCCTTTTGCTTGGCTTCTCTTTTCTCCACCATCTATCAATCAAGCATCTTGAAAGACAACATTTCTTTCAATTTGTGTACAAGAACCACAACCAAAAACTTCTCGTCAAGTTGGTGGAGCTCAATTTTCATGGATGCCTAACGAAAAGTTTTGTACGGTCGTTAAAACCCACAAACGTTGGTTAAAATTTATAATACCGAACTCACAAAGATAAAGATATAAAATCAAGTAAAGTGTAAGTATCGGGTCGATCCATAGAGAACAAGAATGACTTTAATTCCAAAGGTGACTTAGTCAAACTTAAGTTTAAAAGAGGTTTCAAAGAAGTAAAAATAAGATGTTATGAATAGAAACAATATAAATATACTAAATAAGAAATTTTAAAATTTGAAATCTCGGATTTGACAGAGAAAAGTCAAAAGTCAAAGTCAAAGAATTGACTTTGACCAACATTCGGAGTTCTGTAAAATCAGAGAATCAAAAGGTGTCATAAAATTAAATTTATTTGGAAACTAGAGAGAAAATAAAATTTATTGATGTCTAATTTGTGATTTTTCGATAAGAAATGGATTTACTATGAACTATTGACAAATCAAAGATCAGAAAAATTCCCGAAATGAACACTTCAGAAAAAATCTCCAAATTGACTAGTCAAATGATATCCAAATCTTGCATTTTATATATCAATAGTAAGCTAAGAACAAGAGAATTCTAAAGAGATACAAAAATGATCAAATTCTGATTTATATTCTAAAAGTAACTGACCCCGAAAGTCAACATTCAAATTCGGATTGAAAATGAATAGTGCTTGATCAAATGTTAAATTGAAGGACCAAATAAACTTGGAATTCAATGAATTTTGCTATCCACGAAAAGCTGATAAAATAAGGAATCTAATGAAACCAAAATCAAGTTATTTGGAGTTATAATCAAAGAGATATCTTATTTTCAAAATCAGCAAAAATTTCGGGACTAAAATTGGGAAAAATTGAAGAACACTAAGAACTAAAATGTAAAATTAAAGCTCTTAAACCTAATTAAAACTCAAATTACCACCTGATCGATCGAATTGAATCTCACTACTTTACCCTGATTGCCACAAGAATGGGGCTTCAATTCACTCGGATTAAACCGGACTTTGCTTGATTTCTTCCTCGCGGACTTTCCGAATTCAAAGGGAAAATTCAATGAAATCCGATCATGATTCGTGATCAATCCCGCTCCAATTGCTTCGCAATCGAGTCTAAACATGGGGGGATCACAAAGAACTCAAGATATTTTAGTGTAGCCGGAAATTGCTGCAAACCAGGACCTTGTCCGGGGCTTGGGCCTTAGTGGGCTTTCAGACATTTCTGGGCTTTTAAACAATGGGCAAGGGCCCAGTTTCCTTTTATTTCTTTTTAGGGCTTTATTGGGCTTCAGACAGGGCCCGTTAAGCTTCTATAAAGTCTCCAACAGGCTCGCGGATCCACAGTTGAGCGTATCAGATCCAAGCAGACCCATTAATAGAGAGGTCCGTTAAGGAGAAAATACTCTTCTCGTTCGCGGATCTTCGTGTGGGCCTGATGGAAACCAACAAGGGAATCCGATAGGGATTAAATAACCCCTTTTGGATTCTTCTTCCACGACGAACATGTGCGATTTTGCTGCTTCCAGTGATGGTGGCAGTGATAGATTTCTGGCGATCGCGTGAGCATGAGGCTCGAAAGTAACGGGAAAGAATCGCCTGAAGGAGGAAAGCTTCTAGAGACAGATCGACGATAATTTTCGGTGGGAATCGAGGGTTTCGGCGACGATGTTGCAGAGGTGATTTGCTCTGAATGGCATTGGATTTTGGATGTTTGAAGAGTAAGAATAGAGCTTCATTTTCTGTGAAGAGACTTGCCGGATTGAATGATATAGAAGCCGAGATTTCCGATTTTGATAAATTCGGAATAGAAGCCGAGATTTCCGATTCAGCCGAGAATAGTACAATGAAAATACTCGAGGGCCTTCTTTTCTCTAAAGGCAGTTAGAGAATTTCCTGGTAAGTTGCTCATTCCAAAAAATTTCTTCCTGCTCGAATTGGTCTGAAAATCGCTGATTTAAGCCCAATTTTTGCGTTGTTTCTGCAGTAGTCAGTTGTGGAAATTCCGACCGGGATGCAGGTAGTGGGCTGGAGTATTCGAACCGAAATTTGAAGACGTCGGCGATGATTTGTCGTTGATGTCGGGTGATGGTGGTTCGTGGGGCTGCTTGGGTCAACAGGGGTTGACTAGATGCAGAATCATATGAAGTGGATGAATGGTTTTACGACGCCGTGAGAGAAGAACGCCGCAGAACAACCTCAGAGGGGGAAGAGAAGAACGAAGAAACGAAGAAGAAGAGGGAGGAGAACCGTTGACCGACGTCAACTACATTTCCAAAAATTTCATTTCAAAATACATTCTGTCTTTTTTCACCGTACAAGCGTTAATTTATAGGGTACACGAAGGGTAGTTATTGTCAACCACCAAGATGAAGGGACACACCCCTTGATTGACTTCTATAACTTCTTTGATCGAAGTAGTGCTTTGAAAAGGTGCGATGATGTGGCACCTCCGGATGATGACATGGCAACTTTGCTGACCTTGAAATGTTGACTTTGAAATTCTGATTTGACCGTCGAAGCTTTGACTTTTGATCAAGGGTTGACTTTGACCAAAATGGGTCAAATTTGCTCCTTCATCATATTTCTTATAAATTGCTTAATTCCTTCACAATTCAATTAAGAGTTGAGAAGAAAAGGGGAATACATCGGTTTTAAAACGGGATTTTCGCCCGAAAATCCTCGCCGTTTGATCTGGTGGATCATTGTAATTGATGGCCACGATCATCCGATGATTGTGTACCATCAATGCGGAGAGGTCGTGGTCTTGATTGCGCATCAAATGAGCCACGATCGCGCATTGATGGGGCCACGATCGCGTGACGATCGGGCCACGATTGCGCGTCGATCGTGCGTGGATCGTGGTTCATGATCTTCCTCTATCAGCCGTCAGATGAAGATCATGCCGAGGTGAGTCCATGTGGAGCCCATTGCTCGCCTGATCGAGCGATGTGATCTCGTGCGTCCGATTGAAGATTGATGCCTCGTCGCCACGCCACGTGTCGCCCATCGACATCTTTGCGATCAGATCCAACGCCTGCGATGCCGCCACGTCACTGCAAAAGAAAATCCGCGGGAACATAGTCGCACATGGAAGAAAAAGGCGAAACTTACGCGTTTAAAAGTTAGAGCGCGGTAAACGCATTTGCGCTACTGCCCCAAATTCCTAACGAGAGCCAACAAACTCATGGGCCCTCCAATCGCTCAGCCCCCACTCTGCCACGTCGCGCCCCTCACGGGCGTCTGCGTGGACTCGCGTGGCTCACGCCATGTGTCCGTGCCCTGTGCGCCACCTGTCCCTCACGTTGGCTCGCACGGCCCTGCCACGTGGCCTTGCGTGCCGCGTCGCATCCGCGCGGGTTCCGCGTGCCACATCAGCCCTGCGCGCCCCTAGTTGCCACATCAGCACCGCGGTTTTTGCGGAAAAATAACCCCTTTTTGCGCTTTAAATTAAGGAATAAATTTGATACAAATTCAAATTAATTCCAGAAAAATCCAAAATATTCAAAAATTCATAAGTCTTAAAATACAACTCCTTTTAATCTCAAATTTTCTCCATTGGATCTCAATGTCTTTTCTTTTTAATGTCATGCCATAAAAAATAAAATTTTAGAAGAAGAAAATAGGATGCATTAAAAATAACATAAAGACATTCCTTAAGATCTTTCTTTTTTAATCATCCAATAATTTCCTTCTTATATTTAGCCTTTAAAATCATTTACTGAAGTCAAAATAAGTCAGGGAAAGAACTTAATTCCTATTAATTTAACCTTGCAAAAAGATTAATCATCAAGAAAGCACATAATTATCCCTAATTTATGCATAAATATGAAATTTAGTGTAATGGCATACCAATGGAGAAAATTCATAAAAATTATGATAACATGCATCATATTCACATAAAATAAGCATGAATATGAGTTAATTAGGTAAGAATTTAAGTTATAAATAAATATTATTACACCCTCCAACTTAAATCGTTGCTAGTCCCTTAGCAATGGAAACATAAAGAGTGTGTAATAGAACTAACAAACTTTTAGAAAATCATGGGTTAAGCATTGATAGAAGCTGAAATGAATGTTTCACCTTAAATTATGACAAGAAGAAGGTAATGTACTAGAAACTTAGGGTCATGGCATTCCTCCGGCAAACACTTTAATCCACCAAATAAACTAAGAATCCTCTTGCTCCACATACTAATAGAAATATATATAATTAAAAATTCATCATACCAAACCAATCGTTGCTTCCTCTTTGCACTATGGACATGAATGAAAAAGGCACAAGAAGTAGAAACAAGCATCATTCTTTGTATACATAATGGCTATAAAATAGAGTCGGCTAAAACACATGGGAGGTAGCTTACCATTCTAATTCTACTTTTTATTTTTCTTTCTTTCATCCTAATTCTATTTTTTTGTCTTTTTCTTTCTTTCTAATTATACTTTATTCATCCTAATTCTACTTTCTGCAAGCCTTTTTCGAAGGAAGAGATTAGATGATTCAGAATTTGAAATTTACAATGTTTTTTATGCAACTTTATTGAAATCAGCATTACTTATTTCATGGTGCTCATCCTACCCATGTGTCGTCCTTAGTAGACATGCAGCTTATTCTCCCGAAGAGGTTTTGGTATCTCTATGGATCAGGGTGCTTCACTATGTCAATAATAGTAATACCAATAAAGGATGATACAAGCTACGACTTGCTATGGAAAGCGGAAGGATGTGCGTGCAAGGAGTCATTAACTCAAGATTTAGAAAGAAGAATGAGTTGATGAGAAGTATAGAAAGTTTTGAAAAATCATACTATGAGCTTGAGTAAATCCTTAGTTTGGATTTTATGGTTCCCAAAAGGAATACCTAGAACCATAATTCCATCGACTCTACCATCTCCTCAACATAACACTTAAGGTTGCTCTTCCCACGACTTTCGAAACAAGTGGAGGTGTTAATGTGCTCTATGCTTTACTATTTTATGTGGATTTGGAAAGATCATGTTGCTGTTCACATGTTTTAAAAAAAATCAGATCATGCATAGAATACTTAATGAAGAAATGCAAAAAAAAATTTTAAAAATTTTAAGTTTTCTAGTAAACTCCCCCCCATGGTCATTCCTTTTATTGTCCTCAATAAAATTCAACATGCTCATGGAAAAAGTGATGAAAATCAATATGCATGGCATTCAACATTAGTAAAAAGCAAAAGAGACATAGGGGAGAAAAGAAAACCTTAGCGGGAATTTGCAGCGGTTGCATTCTTCTCTTCCTTTTTGGACTTGTTTTGAGGCTGAATTTCTTCCTTTGATGTTCCCTTCTCCTTAGCACCTACTGAACTTATAGAAAAATATAGCAAACATTAAAGCAAACAGCAAATATAAAAGTAAAAATAAATGCTGAAACAAGAACAAAAATAGAGAATAAATGCAAAAAATAAAAATAAGGATGGGTTGCCTCCCAACAAGCGCTAAGTTTTTCGTCTTCAGCTAGACTCAACTCACTCTAGCGACTAATTAGTGGCTGAGATCTCAAGGGATTGCGGCACTTTACTATGGGGAGGTGGGGGTCTTTCTTGACCAATACATTGTTTCAACCTATGTCCATTTACGTTGAAGGAATTTTTGGTCTTGAGATCTAAAATCAAGACCGATCCATTGTCCAAGACTTCAAGGATCTCATATGGACCATCCCACCTTGAGTGCAATTTCCCTGGAAAGAGTTTATGAGGATAATTATAAAGCCATACCTTGTCATGAACATGAAAAGTTTTCCTATTAATGTGCTTGTCATGAAAGGCTTTATTTTTGGCCTTATAAATCTCGGCATTTTGATACGACTCATTCCGTAGTTCTTGCAGCTCTTGAAGTTATAGAAGTCTTTCTTTTACAGCTTGATCAAGAGATAGATTGAGCTTTTTAATGGCCCAATATGCTCAATACTCTAACTCGACGGGGAGGTGGCAAGATTTGCCATAAATGAGCCTAAAAGGAGACATCCCGATGGGTGTCTTGAATGCGGTGCGGTAGGCCCATAGAGCATCGGGTAGCTTCGCTGCCCAATCGCTTCCATCCGTGCGAATGATCTTCTTCAAGATGTTATTAACTTCTATATTGCTGACTTCTACTTGGCCATTCGCTTGAGGGTGATACGGGGTCGTGACGCGATGGTGAACTCAATATTTCTTAAGTAAACTCCTGAAATGAGAGTTAGTAAAATGAGATCCACCATCACTAATAATAGCTCTAGGACAACCAAATCGAGAAAAGATATTGTTAAAAATAAACTTATTAACCACTCGATGATCGTTTGTCCTCGTTGGTATCGCCTCGACCCATTTGGACACATTGTCCACCGCTACAAGAATGTACTCTTTTCCCTCCGATGGTAGAAATGGTCCCATAAAGTCAATCCCCCAAATATAAAAAATTTCTACTTCAAGGATGGTTTGCAAGGGCATTTCATCTCGCTTTGAGATGTTCAATGTGGATTCGTACTTTAGACATTCCTTGCAAATACTTGATCGCATCCTTGAATAGAGTTGGCCAATAGGAGCAACTTTGTAGCACCTTCGATCTAGTATTTCTCAATGCAAAATGTCCTCTACATAAAGATGAGTGACACATCGATAGAATATGCTCTTGTTCCTCCTCCGGAATGCATCGCCGAATAATCTGATGAGCCCCTACATGGAACAGTTGGGGTTCTTCCCAAAAATATCTAATATCATAAGAAAATTTCTTCTTCTGATGCGTGTTCCAATAATCGGGAACAGATTTTGTGACTAAGTAATTAACAATATGTGCATACCAAGGTACCTTAGTCGCAACGGCGAGGAGTTGCTCATTAGGAAATGTGTCACAAATCTCACCTGAAGATGTGGTGTGGAGTCGAGAAAGATGATCAGCCACTGAGTTCTCCCTGCCCTTCTTATCTTTGATCTCGAAATCGAATTCTTGAAGAAGGAGAAACCCATCTAATCAGTCACGGTTTAGCCTCTTTCTTGGACAACAAGTACTTCAATGCGGCATGATCCGTGTAGACAATGATCTTACTGCCCAAGATGTACAGTCTAAACTTCTCCAAAGCAAAGACGACCGCTAACAACTCCTTCTCCGTAGTAGTATAATTAAGTTGAGCGTCGGCTAGCGTCTTACTTGCATAACAAATGGCGGTTGGCTTTTTGTCAATTCGTTGTCCCAAAACCGTGCCCACTACAAAATCAGAAGCGTCACACATACTCTCAAAAGGTTAGTGGTTTTGAAACTTTAGCAAAATCCTGAATAAAGCGACGATAAAAACCGACATGCCCTAGGAAACTTCTAAGTTCCCCTATCGACTTAGGGAGTGCAAGGTCTTGGATGACCTCGACCTTGCTCTTGTCCACTTCCAAACCTTTGCTTGAGACTAAATGCCCAAGCACTATACCTTCTCTTACCATGAAGTGGGACTTCTCCTAACTAAGGACTAGGCATTTCTTAATGCAAACGTCGAGGATTTGCGTTAAGTGCTCTAAGCACGCATCAAAACTCGGCGCGAAAATTGAAAAGTCATCCATGAAGACCTCCATGTTCTCTCCTATAAAATCGGGGAAGATGGCCATCATGCACCTCTAGAAAGTGGCAGGAGCGTTACATAATCCAAATGGCATGTGCTGAAATGCATAAGTGCCAAATGGACATGTAAACGTCGTCTTCTCCTGATCATCAAGATGTATCGCTAACTGATTATATCCCGAGAAGCCGTCTAGGAAGCAATAAAATCCTTGACCTGAAAGCTTGTCAAGAATTTGGTTAACAAATGGCAAGGGGAAGTGATCCTTTTTCGTCGCCACGTTAAGCTTCCGATAGTTGATGCATACTCTCCACTTCATCGGAAGACGCGTCTGAAGTTCTTCGCCTTTGTCATTTGTCATCACGGTGATCCCCACCTTCTTGGGGACAACATGCACCGGACTGACCCATGGACTGTCGGAGATGGGATATATGATACCTGCATTAAGCCATTTAAGGATTTCATCTTAAACGGCATCTCATACCTTACAGTTTAGCCGTCTTTGTGCCTCTCTAGAGGGACGAGAGTCCTCCTCTAAGAAAATGCGATGCGTGCACAAAGAGGGATCAATTCCCTTAAGGTCCGACAAATTCCATCTAATCGCTTCCTTTCATCCTCGCAAGACCGCCAATAATCTCTCCTCTTGGTCCTGATCTAGCTACAAGGATATAATAACGGGGTTAGCACAATGATGATCAAGAAAAGTATATTTCAGTGTAGAAGGTAGTGGTTTAAGCTCGGGTGTCGTCTCGCTGGAGGGAAATGGATCATCCTCGGGCACCTCGAACCTCCTATCCTCAATAACCACCATCGTCTCCTCGATACAACTCGAGATCTCTAGATCCTTGTAAATAACAATGGCGCCTACCTCATCGAACTCATGTGAAGGATGTCGCATCAACTTGTTGATGCTCACCTTCATCGTGATATCTCCAACCTAAAATATAACTTCCCCCTTGCCCCAATCGGTGATCGCTTTCGCGGTAGCTAAAAATGGTCTCCCTAATATGATGGGAGAGTCGGTGAAGTCCTTCGTGGATGTCATATCCACGATAATAAAGTCTACCGGAAAGTAGCAGTTTTTGACCTTAACTATCACATCCTCCACCACGCCGTGAGGTCATCTCACAGATCCATCCGCTAAGTTCGACTTGATAAATAATGGCTGCAACTCGCCAAGTGGAGAAATGTCATACACTCCCTTCGGGAGAATATTGACACTAGCCCCCGTGTCGAGGAGAGATCGAGTGAAAGTCCTACCCCCTATCTCACAACTAATCATGGGAGCTCCCGGATCACGTCGCTTACAAAGAAGCGTACTCAGCATGATAGAACTAATGGTCTCACTCATATGGATACGTTTCGGCTTCCTCATAGGGGTGCAAAGTCCTTTTAAGAACTTCACGTAGGATAGAATATGCTGGATGGCGTCTACTAAAGGGATGGTGATAGTAATTTGTCTTAAAAGCCTCTAACAATGTATCATCACTATCACTCGTAGAGACTCTAGGCCGGCTCAATAACTGAAGATATGGCACTGGAGGTTTATAAACCTCGGGATTGGGCTCTGCCATACTCTCCTCATCGGGTGCCTCCTCATTCTCAGAGTTCTCCTCCGGAATAATAGTAGGAGATGGACGGTTGTCCTTCTCCTCAAGCGGGTCCTTGCGGCGCATGTGGTCCGTATGAGGATCCACTAAAACCTTGCCGCTACTTAGGCCCGATATGGCATGTGCCTCCTCCAATGCACTATCAATGTGAACTTCGTTCACATTGTGGGTGTGGCTCGACGATGCTTGACCTATATTCCTAGGGATTTGCCAAAGGTTGGGAAGGTAATTGATCTATAAATTCAAACTCGCTTACCCTTCCTTTGCTCAGCAGAAGCATCAAAGCATTGGGCTTTAGCCCCTTCGACTCGGTCAAGTCGGTCGCTAACCTCATTCAGTTTACTCATCATTTGTGATAATGCACTCATGACCGGGTCAACTGAAGGTGCTGGAGGTGGGACTGCCGGTGGCGATGTGACCGCTCAGGGAAGACCGGGGGCGAAAGATGTCGGCCTCGGGTTCCCCATATGTTGTGGCCCGGATCCATAGGGCTGATGGTATGGAGAGTGATGCCCATTCCGCTGCTGCGTATAAGTAGGGTTATGAAAACTAGAATAACCCTGATTTGGGTAGTTTGACCTACCCGCCTGGCTCAAACCTGGATATGTAGTAGGGTTTGGCCGAAATGGAAATGGACCTTGGATTGCCATCACGGGGCAATCCAGCTCTACATGCTCAAAACTAGAGCAATGCGAACACGGTGAGACATCAACGTGTGAAACTGGCGCGAGGCCATCAGAACCCGATCGGATCTTAAGTGAATCCATGATCAAGTTTCTGTGCTTCCGTCAGTTTCTCAGTCTTATCTAAAAGCATGCCTATCTTTGCCGCCTTCGCATTCAACATCCCTCCCTTAGCGGGAGTGCTCTGTCCTCCGAAGGATTTAGCCGCATGATGATGGCTATTCTCCGCCACCAACTCGATCAACTCGAGGGCTTCATCCTCATATTTGCTCATGAATGTGCCTCCACTTGCGGCATCAAGCAAATATCTGTCAGGTGCACCTAAACCATCATAAAAAATCTGAGTAATCTCATGTTTAGGTATACCATGATGCGGGCACTGTCTCAAGAGATCCCTAAGTCTCTCCCATGCCTCATAGAAAACCTCACCCGGCCCATGTGAGAACTCGCGTATGGTGCATCTCACGGCACTAGTCTTACCTACCTAGTAGTACTTACGCAAAAATGCATCTTCCATGTCTCTCCATGAATCGAACTCGCGGCCCAAGGTGAAAAACTACTCCTTTGCCCTTTCCTTAAGCGTGAAGGGGAAGAAGCGCATCTTGGTTGAATTCGCACACCTTGCTGAACTCGTCCACATGTCGATATGGATCCTCTGCTGCAAGGTCATGAAAAGTGGGCAAAAGGCCAAGAAAATGTGAGTCAATTTTAAAATTCGCACCTCTTTGAAGAGGGGCATTGACTCGCGTAGTTTGCCTTTGGACAACCAGTCTTGCATAATCACTAAGCCATCGTCTCGCTATCTCGGTAGGAAGAGGGACGTCTATCGGCTCTCCTCGCCTTGGTGTGGCTATGGCTGGAAGGGAATCACTAGAAGCCTATGATGGATCTCTAAAATGCGTGGATGTAGCGAAAAGGTCCTCGTACAAGGCGTTATTCCTTGTATGCCTCGTGGGTCGCAGATTCTGGTGTCCTTGTCTACCTCCTCGGTTCCTAGGGTGCCTATTCATATTTAATCCAAAAAGATCATAGAACAGCAAGGATATATATATAAGAAAGTCAGAAAAAGGGTTAGACGAAAAGGGTGATGTCCAAATGAAAAATGCTTCACTCTACTCCACCTAAAAGATAGATCAAGCTACACACTATCAAAAATCACACCACTAAAGATAATAATACTAATAGGTCACTGATAATAAAGAATGAATCTGAAATATATCAATATCGATGTCTCAAATAAGTGAAAAACACAAAATAGACTACCAAATTTGCACCAAAACTATCAAATAATGGGCAAAACTTTTCTAATCTTACCTCGCTAAACCTTTTCCACTACTGAGAAGGTCTGATAAATTCTCTGCAGGTCAGTAAACAACAGAAGACAGAAACCTAAATATAACCACGAAATCAACCAATAAAATCAATAACGCAAGTTCCCTGGCAGCGGCACCATTTTGAGGAAGCGTTTTGTGCGGTCGTTAAAACACACAAATGTCGGTCAAACAAAATTTATAAAACCCGAATTCACAAAGATAAAGATATAAAATCAAGTAAAGTGTAAGTATCGGGTCGATCCACAGAGAACAAGGTTGACTTTAATTCCAGAGTTAACTTCGTCAAACTTAGGTTTAAAAAGGGTTTAAAGAAGTAAAAATAAGATGTGATGAATAGAAACGCTATAAAGTTACTAAATAGGAAATTTTCAGATTTGAAATCTCGGATTTGACAGAGAAAAGTCAAAAGTTAAAGTCAAAGCGTTCACTTTGACCAACAGTCGGAGTTTTGTAAAATCAGAGAATCAAAAGGTGTGCAAAGATTACAAAAATTATACATTTGGAAACTAGAGAGAAAATAAAATTTATTGATATATAATTTGTGATTTTTCCATAAGAAATGGATTTACTATGAACTATTGAAAATCAATGATCAGAAAATTCCCAGAAATGAACACTTCAGAAAAAATCTTCAAATTGACTAGTCAAATGATATCCAAAATCTTGAAATTTATATATGGGTAGAAAGCTAAGAACCAGAGGATTCTAAAGAGACCAAAATGATTGAATTTCCAATTTATATTTTAAAAGTAATTGACCCACGAAAGTCAACATTCAAATTCGGATTGAAAATGAACAGTGCTTGATCAAACGTTAAATTTAAGGGACAAATGAACTCGGAATTTGACGAATTTGCTATCCAAGGAAATCTGATAAAATAAGGAATATAATGACATCAAAATCAAAGTAATTTGGAATTATAATCAGAGAGATATCCTATTTTGAATATCAGCAAAATTTTGGACTAAAATTGGGCAAAATTGAAGAACACTAAAGAACTAAAATGCAAAATTAAAGCTCTAAACCTAATTTAAAACTCAAATTACCACGTGATAATCAATCGAATCTCACTACTAACCCGATTGCCGCAAGAATGGAGCTTCAATTCACTCGGATTAAATCGGATTTTCCTTGATTTCTTCCTCGCGGACGTTCGGAATTTAAGGGGAAAATTCGATGAAATCCGATGATGATTCGTGATCAATCCTGCTCCAATTTCTTTGCAATCAAGTGTAAACACATGGGGGATCACGAAGAACTCAAGATCTTTCTTATAAATTTGCTTAATTCCTTCACAATTCAATTAAGAGTTGAGAAGAAAAGAGGAATACATCGGTTTTAAAACGAGATTTTCGCCCGAAAATCCCTGCCGTTTGATCTGGTGGATCAGTGGAATTGGTGGCCACAATCGTTAGATGATCAAGGGCCATCAATGCGGAGAGGTCGTGGTCTTGATTGCGCATCAAATGATCCACGATCGCGCATTGATCGGGCCACGATCGCGTGACGATCTGGGCCACGATCACGCGTCGATCGTGCGTGGATCGTGGTTCATGATCTTCCTCTATCAGTCGTCAGCTGAAGATCATGCCGAGGTGAGTCCACGTGGAGCCCATCGCTCGCCTGATCGCGCGATGTGATCTCGTGCGTCTGATTGAAGATTGATGCCTCGTCGCCACGCCACGTGTCGCCCATCTAAAGCTTCACTTATGATTGAATTTGCGCACGTGCTTTGATTGACGATCGCGTGGACTTGGGTCCACCGTGATCGATATCTTGCGATCAGATCTAACGCCTGCGGTGCCGCCACATCGACTGCAAAAGAAAATCCGCGGGAACATAGTCCCACATGGAAGAAAAAGGCGAAACTTACGCGTTTAAAAGTTAGAGCGCAGTAACGCATTTGCGTTACCGCCCCAAATTCCTAACGAAAGCCCACTAACTCATGGGCCCTTCAATTGCCGGCCCCCACTCTGCCACGTGGCGCCCCTCACGGGCATCTGCTTGGACTCGCGTGGCTCACGCGCATGTGTCCGCGTCCTGTGCGCCACCTGTCCCTCACGTGGGCTCGCGCAGCCCTCCCACGTAGCCTTGTGTGCCGCGTCGCATCCGCGCGGGTTCCGCGTGCCACGTCAGCCCTGCGCGCCCCTGGTTGCCACGTCAGCACCACAGTTTCTGCGGAAAAATAACCCCTTTTTGCGCTTTGAAATTAAGGAATAAATTCGATACAAATTCAAATTAAATTCTAGAAAAATCTAAGATATTCAAAAATTCATAAGTCTTAAAATACAACTCCTTTTAATCTCAAATTTTTCCATTGGATCTCAATTTCTTTTCTTTTTAATGTCATGCCATAAAAAATAAAATTTTAGAAGAAGAAAATAGGATGTATTAAAAATAACATAAATGCATTCCTTAAGATCTTTATTTTTTAATCTTCCAATAATTTCCTTCTTATATTTAGCCTCTAAAATCATTTACTAAAGTCAAAATAAGTCAGGGAAAGAACTTAATTCCTATTAATTTAACCTTACAAAAAGATTAAGCATCAAGAAAGCACAAAATTATCCGTAATTTATGCATAAATATGAAATTTAGTGTAATGGCATACCAATGGAGAAAATTCATAAAAATTATGATAACATGCATCATATTCACATAAAATAGGCATGAATATGAGTTAATTAGGCATGAATTTAAGTTATAAATGCATGTTATCAATGTCATCCTAGATCTAAAACACTCATTTGTGAGAAGCATATGAGGATATTTTTCCTCAAATATTAATAGATGGAGTCCCACATCCTCGCAGGTCAATTACAGGATCAAGAAGAACAAGATGGCTTCATTTGAGTGAAATAGGACACTTGAGGGAAGAGGAGAACAACAAAGCTAAACAATAATGATTCATCTCAAGAACTAATATTCCAATAAAAGGAAGTATACAATTTTTAAGGGCGAGGTCAAATAAACAACCATTACAATGAAAAAGGGAAATAACTAAAAGGGACCAACTTAAGGTTCATTTTGAAACCAAAAATGAAATTTAGGGAAGAGAGTGAGAGAGAGAGAGAGAGAGGGAGTTATGGCATTTTCATGCTAAGTTGATTTGACTTAATGGTGAGAAAGATATCTTGAAGAAAACAGAGCTATTTCACACAAAAAAATGTCCCTCGAGGGAAGAAAAATTAGGAGAAAAGAGTTACTAATCTCTTCACTCTCTCTTCAGATTTACAAAATGCGATGTTTTGTGAACACTTTATTAGCTAAACATCTCAGCACAGAAATAATCAATTTAGCCCACAAAAACTCTAGCTCAAAGAAATGTTGAATATTCAATTTGAGCTCGATTCAGGGGTGGAGTTCAAACATTGGTCTAAGAAATACATGACAAAACTCAAGTACCAGGATCTGCGTGCAACTTCCCATCGATATTTATAAAAGAACGTCGAGCTGGGTGTATTGTGGGAAGTGATTTTCCCACTTGGTGCACAGTTGGCGCACATGGCACAACTGTGGCGTGCAATGGAGAGCACCTAGTGCGCGCTTGTGGTGCACACTCGGCGGGTACTTGTAGCACCCGCCGAGATGGTGCCAATTGGCGCATAGTTCCGTGTAGTGTCGCTCAGTGTCTTGTGGAGGCATGCGGGAGCAAAGCACCATAGCACGCTTGTGGCGTGCCTCTCGGCAGGTACTGTAACACCAGCTGATTGAAGAAACTAAGACAAGAATTGAGAAGATAGAGACTAAGAACGAGAATAGAAAGAATTCAAGAATGAGAATTGAGTAATGTCTTATTGATCATCTTTCGTGTCAACTACAATGGCTATATATAGCCAAAAGATTTCACCGTTCTAATCTTTAGAAACTTACCATTACAAATGTAACTTTCGTCGAACACGTATCGTCTGCCAAGGATGTTAAAATACATTAATGCCCTTTCACTTATTCGCGTCTTCATTTGTCCACCTGTACACAATAATTGGTCCACGTTGGCGGTGGCTGTTACCTTTCTTCAGTGTTATGGTAACCGACTGTGAGCCGTTTCAATGAACTGGGTGCTTCATTTCACACCCTCTCGCAAGCTCAGCGTGGGGCGAACGGTGAGCTTGGACTTCAGTTGAAGGAAGCGACCTTTCGGTAATGGTTTTGTGAGAATATCCGCAGCTTGATCTTTTGTGGATAGGTACCCAATACGAAGCTGATGTGAATTGACTTGCTCGCGAATGAAATGATAGTCAATCTCAACAAATTTAGTCTGAGCATGAAATACGGGATTTGCTGCCAAATAGGTAGCTCCAACATTGTCGCACCATAGAACCGGAGTAGTGGAGAGTTGGAAATGAAGTTCATGAAGGAGAGACTTAATCCAAATGAGTTCGGCAGTTGCATCGATGATTGCCTTGTATTCAGCCTCAATGCTGGACTCGCGCAACCGTCTGTTGCTTTCAAGAGCTACATGAAATAAGGTTACGCCCACGGAAGACAAGATACGCTCCTGTAGAGCATCGATCTAGAGGAGAGCTTGCCCAATCTGCGTCACTAAAGACTTCAAGAGCTAGATTTAGATTGTGATGAGTAGAATAAGCTATCAGAAATTGTCCCCTTGAGGTAGCGTAGAAGATGTTTAACTCGTTGCCAATCGAGAAGGAGGGGGATTATGCATAGATTGACAGGCACGATTAACTGCAAAGGATATGTCAGGTCTTGTGATAGTAAGGTATTGAAGAGCACCTATTGTACTACGATAAAGAGTGGGATCAACTAAGTAATTACTAGTTGTAGTTTCGGAGAATGAACAGGGGTTAGAAACAGGTTTAGTATTCTCCATTTTTAATTTTTTTAAGATAGAGAGTGCATAACGTGATTGAGAGAGAAAATAACATGTAGATGTTTTAAGTAATTCAATCCCGAGAAAGAAATTCGCTGATCCTAAGTCTTTCATGGTAAAAACCTTCTTTAGAAGAGATATAACGGTAGTGATGCCATTTGGATCAGGACTAATTAAGAGAATATCATCTATGTAAACTAAGAAAAAATAGGGAGTATAATTATGATAATTAAAGAATAAGGAGGAATCAGTCTTAGAGCATTGAAAACCAATAGAAATTAAATATAATGATAATTTTTTAAACCATTCTCGAGGAGCTTGTTTTAAACCATACAAAGAATTGTTTAATTTACAGACAAAATTGGGAAACTATGAGTTAATAAATCCCGATGGTTGGCTCATATAAAGTTGTTCAGTGAGATCTCCATGTAGAAACTCATTAGAGACGCCCAATTGGTGAATATGCCAAATGTGACTAATAGCAATAGAGAGGACTAAGAGGATAGTGGTGATTTTGACAATAGGGCTAAAGCTGTCCATGTAGTCAAAACCATCTTCTTGTGCATAGCCTTTAGCTAACAACCGTGCTTTATATCGATTGATGGAGCCATCAGATTTAAATTTCAATTTAAAAAACCATTGACACCCAATGATGTTCATAGTTTCATTTTTCGGAACGAGTGACCATGTGTTATTGTCTATTAAAGCTTGGTATTTAGTGTGCATTGCTTGTGTCCAATGTGGATCATGTAATGCTTGAATATGAGTGGATGTTTCTACAGGAGGAACTTTAGAGGATAGGAAGCAAATTGGCAGAGGATGTTGAGTGCTGAGTTTGACTGGTTGTGTCAGAGCGTAAATATCTGCTATTGTTTTTAGCTTTTGAAGAGGTGAAGTAGGAGTGATGGCAATTGAGTTGAAGTGGAAGGTTTTTGGAACAAGGAGTTAGATGGTGAGGTATGGATAGAAAGGGAGTTGACTGATGATGGAGAATCATTCGTTCGAGGGGAGGAGCATAAATCAGCAAGATCGATAGGATTAGTGATAGAAATAGAAGATATAGGTTCAGTAGGTGTAATAATGATTGGACATGGACCTAATATACCAGCATTGTCGGGTGGAGAGACAGAGATGGAGTTTTGACTAAATGGAAAAACACGTTCATCAAATAGTACGTCACGAGATATGTAAATTTTATTAGTAGTTAGAGATAAACATCGATATCCTAGATGCATCGAACTATATCCAAGAAAGACACATTTCTCAGACTGATAATCTAACTTATGTGAGGTATACGCTCTCAGCTGAGGATAGCATAAGCATCCGAAAGTTTTTAAGAAATTATAATTAGGCAAGCTGATGAACTAAAACTCGGTTTGATTATATCGTTGTTGTGTGTTCTAATTCATGCAATACATTTATAATACCTCACTTAGGACAGTAGTAAGCAAGGGTCGATGCTCAGGGAATCTAGGGTAATGAGGGTTGAGACGAAAGTAGAAGAAGGGATGAATTCCTATAGTGGAGAATATTAGAAGTTAGAAGAGGAATTTTATAGAGATAATGGATGTAATTGGTTAGATTATGTTTATGTAGTTCTAATTAGAAGAGAAGAGATGAGAATTAGAAGGGTAGAAATAGATTGAAGGTGGAGACAATGATGAAAGGGAGAGAAGAGAGGTGTAATAGCATAGAGATAAATGAGATGGTTTGGGTATGATTTATGGAAACAAATGCAATAACCTACGATTAAAATAGAATAAAAAGTCCTAAATTATCCATGGAAAAGGCTTACAAGAGAATCCCTCATCAGAATCTTCCCACAAACCCCGTGTTGGTGCCAATCCTAGGCTGGGTGGTGCTTGATTCGCTACGACGTCGATCTCCTCTAGTTCTCCTTCTCTAGAACAAACTCGAGCATTCGATGATGCCTAGCTTGGGCCTAAGCTTCTCTCCCTTTCCTGCTGGTGACCTGGTGTCAAGAGAGAGCTAAAAGACAAGAAAATTCGGAGTGGAGGAGGAGATCTTTTAGGAGTTAGGTCTTCCTCCCAATCCGATGGTTGAGATTGATTTTTGAGAACTTTGGGAATTCGATGGAAAGTTCAACCGTGCAGATGGGAAGAGCACAGTGAGATTAACTTGTCGTCAAAATTTTAGCCTGATCGGACGGCTAGAACATGAGATATCAACCTTTCTTTTTTTCGAGCATTTCTAGCCGTCGATCGGATAATCTCTTGCGTCAACGGTCTTCCGTCATCAAGCTCCCGAGATCGCGCCATGTCACCGCAGAACCAACCGCTGGATTTCCTCCACGTCACCTGCACAAGTAAGTGACAAAAGGACAAAATAGGCAGGTAAGTCACGCTTCTCCTTTGCGCGAATAAGAGAGCGCCACGTCGCTCTCTTATTCTCGCTTCGCAATCAAAGATGACGGCGCACGACTTCTACCTCACCTGCGCAGGTAAGTAGAAATTAAATTAATATTTTTAATCGAAAACGGTTAGACGAGAGGAATCTGCGGTGATTACTTTCGCCGCAGATTCCTCATTTAGCACAAATAAGAGAGCGCCACGTCGCTCTCTTATTAGGCTTAAGGGCAAAACGACGAAAAAGAAGAAGAAATGACAAAATGCATGTAAAAAAAATGACAAAACAAAGGCGCTAAATGACGAAAAAGAAGAGAGCATGTGGCGATTAATTCGCCACAGATTCTCTTTTATGAGTGTATGAGAGAGCGCCACGTCGCTCTCTCATTCCTCATTAGTGTCAAAAATGGCGGAGGGCCATGCAGATACTCCACGTCACCTATAAGCAAACGAAACAGCACGACAAAAACAAGAATGAGACAAAACGACCAAAAAGAAGGTACAGAAAACGACGGAATAAAAAACCGTAATATAAAACGACAAAAACAAGAATAAAACAAAATGACAAAATAGTGAATTTGAGGCTAACGATTTGAGCGATTAATTTCGCCGCAGATCTCCTCTTTCAGCGAATAAGAGAGCGACACGTCGCTCTCTTATTCCACGCTCGGTCAACTCTTGCAGCGAGGGTTCCACGTCATATGCACGGTGAGTAAACGACAAACAACTAAACGGTAATAATAATAAAATGATAGAAAAACTAGCTAAAACCGTTGCTTTCAGATTGCGACACGTGTCGCGATCTGGTAGCTTCTATTTGACTTACCTTGCAGATCCAAAAATTGTAGATATGCCCCCAACGCTCATAATTATGCAATAATCATTAGATGAATTAGAAATATGCTCTAAAAATTCATTTAAATCACTTATAAAATCCAAACATAAAAATACATTTTGCTTTTAAAATTCATTTCATTACCAATTTATAATCGAAGAGAGATATTCAAATATTACAAAATCCAGGAAATACCATAAAATCATAATAAAGCAAAATTAAGCAATTTTAATTATAATAACACATAAATATATTCCTTTTAAGCCAAATATTCATGAAAAAGTCAGAGTTAAAGGTCATAGATTTCATAAGGTGATTGATTTGCCAAAAGTAGAGTTGGCATTCTATTGATCAAGAATGATGCACTGGTGACTGCTTCATCCGAGAAGGTTGTTGGCACAAAAGCTTATTTAAGGAGAGCCAAAGAGGTTTCTATAAGGTGCCTATGTTTTCTTTTCAGCAGTGTCGTTTTGTTCAGGAGTGTAGGGACATGAAACCCTATGATGAATACCATGAAGTTTTAAATATTTATTTAAAGATTGAAATTCACCTCCCTTGTCAGACTTGAAAGGCACAAAGTTTTTGAGAAAATTGTCTTTTTGCCTTTTTATGAAATTCAGTAAATTTATGAAAAACATCACTTTTTTAGGGAAAATAACCATGTATATTTAGAGTAATCATCCACAAAGATCACATAATATTGAAAACCAAAGTGAGATGTTAGGGGAGCTAGACCCCATACATCTGAATGAACTAATTCTAGTGGTCTAATACTTTTATGCAAAGAGATTTTAAACGGTTGTTTGTGTGATTTGGAAGAGCATCATGCATCACACACATAGTATGAAAGTTGATGAGTCAACATAAGTGCAAGGTTTATCAAAATATGTTGTAGAGTTCTAAAATGTGGAAGGTCTAATCTGTTATGCCATATGTCTGTGGATGCTCTCTCCCCTAGATAGGCGTGGTGTTTGTGAATGCTCTACAGGACATAGAGACCATCTTTATGTGTTCCTTTCAGCAGTACATGCCCTGTCTTCTTGTCCTTTACCAAGCAAAAGTATGGATGAAATTCAATGAAAACATTGTTATCAAGAGTAAATTGATGGACAAAAAGCAAGTTTTTAGTGATGGTAGGGACATGAAGAATGTTTTTAAGGGCAAAACTTTTAGGCTGAGATGATAAGACTGAATTTCCTTGGTCGTTACCTATGTAGAGTTGATCTTGCCCTGCATATGGAACCCTGGTTGTGAAGATTGTCTGCATTAGGAGTAACATGATGAGACGCTCTACTGTCGGGATACCAAGTATTTGTCTGTGGATGTGGTATTTCATTTGCAATAATCATGTTTTCTTGTGGTGTTGGATTGATAGTTCTGCCTGTGGCATATGATTTGTCTACCATGGAGGTTGTACAAAATCTTGATTGAATCTTTCATAACAATTAATCACTCGGTGTCCATGCTTGAAACAGAGCTGACACTTAGGAGTATTTCTCCCTTGATTTCTACCTTGTCCACGGTTTGTTCTCCCACCTCTGTAATATCCTTGTTCAGTCTGTTTCTGTTTGTGTGATATGTGTTGTGGGAGGAAAGATATGTGTTTTATGTTCTTCAAATTGCCACTGAATATGTGATTCATACGTTTTTCAGATTGCAGGCCACATCGTCAAACGTGGGTGAAACAAGAAGCGGACTGGTGCTTGCATAAAATGGATTGTAGGTTGATCCTAACCCCCTCAGTAATGCAAATGTTAGATCATGTTCATTCATCATACTTCCACTTACCCGTAGCTCATCTCCAAGAGAGCGAACGAGTTGTACATAATCATCCACCATCATAGTATCTTTTTGAAGGTTATGTAGCCATGTTTGTAATTCCATTATTCTTGATTTTGACTTGCCATCAAAATTTCTGTTTATGGCTTCCCATGCTTCTCTTGCTGTGTTTTTGCCCACAAGTATTGGGAGAACAGATTTGAATAAAGAAGATGAGATGATTGCAAGAACAACTTGATCATTTTTAAACCATGTTTTGTATGCAGGATTTGGGCAAATTCTGCCATCTTTGTCCAAATGGGACACCATAGGAGGATCTTGATCAAGTAAAGTTACAAGATCATATGCTGCAAGCACTGGCAGCAATTGTGTTTTCCATAAAAGAAAATTATCTCTGCTAAGTTTGAGAGAAATAGTTAAACCTGTAGGATTTATATTGGCAATAGCAACGTGAGGGACGACAAAGATTTCTGAGGAAGAAGAGGAAGCTTCATCAACCGAGTTGCTTGGAGTTGCCATGAGAATATCTCTTTGATAAATGACTTAGTGCCGTGAGGCTAATGGCTTTGATACCATGAAGAAATTGAGACAAGAATTGAGAAGATAGAGACTGAGAACGAGAATAGAAAGAATTCAAGAAAGAGAATTGAGTATTGTCTTATTGATCATATTTCATGTCAACTACAATGGCTATATATAGCCGAAAGATTTCACCGTTCTAATCTTTAGAAAGTTACCGTTACAATGATAACTTTCGTCGAACACGTATCGTCTGCCAAGGATGTTAAAATGCATTAATGCCCTTTCACTTATTCGCGTCTTCATTTGTCCACCTGTACACGATAATTCGTCCACGTTGGCGACGACCGTTACCTTTCTTCAGTGTTATGGTAACCGACTGTGAGCCGTTTCAATGAACTGGATGCTTCATTTAACACTGATCAGGCGCCCCTTGGTGCGCAATGGCACAAGGGGACGAGCGCCCGTGCGTGCCAGTAGCACGCAGCTTGGCAGGTACTGTAGCACCCACCAAACGAGCGCACGCGTGGCGCATGGGGCACACATTACAGGAGGACCCCGCGCGGACATGCGCGCACATCTTGGCTGGTGCTGTAGCACCTGATGGAGTTGCTCCAGCTCAGCAGCGGGTACGGGAGCGACGACGTCCTGCTGCCATTTCCTCGAACACCTTGTGCTATTTTTCTGTTTCAGGTAGTTAGAGTTTTATTCGAGAGCGTTGGATGAAGGAGTTAAGATGGCCACGATGAGGCCATGTCACAAGCGACGGAGCCAACCTGCAGAGGTCGTTGAAACGACTTGTTCTCTCTCTCTCCTCTTCCTATTGGACACAGTGTTTATAAAACACTCCTTAGTGTTCGATGAAATGCATCGCACGCGCGGCAAGTTTTTCCGTCGATCGAAATTAAAGTAGATATTTGTTCAAACCTTCATCTCGATCTCTCTTACCTCTACGATCTCGTCGGAGAGAATCCGACAACGTAGTACGTGTTATTCTCCCAACATTTGGTATAAGAGCCGACGTTCGTTCTGTCGAAGAAGAAGCGATGACAAAGAAGTCCGCCGATGGAGAAGTTGGAGCTGCTACGCCATCCCTGAAGCTTTCGAAGACAAACTACCGTGTCTGGTCCATGACGATGGAAGTGTATCTTGACTCGCACGACCTGTGGTAGACAATCGTCGGAGAGAATCCGACGAAGAAGAGGGATAGGCAAGAGTTGTCGGCGATTATGAGTGGCGTCCCAGAAGAGCTCCTTGGCATTCTCGACGCCAAGAAGACCGCGAAGGAGAACTGGGAGATTCTCCGTCAGCAGAATCTCGGGGTGGATTGCGTAATTCAATCGCGCACTCAAGGTTTGCATCGCGATCTTGAGGTACTCACCATGGGGAAGGCAGAGACTGTCGTGGATTTCGCGATGAAATTCACGCACCTAGTCTCTGACTTACGGAATCTTGGAGAGACGATGGAGGAGAAGGAAGTTGTCCGGCATTTTCTCCGAGCTACCCCGGCCAAGTTTGACGCACTTACCCTGTCATTAGAGCAATATGGCGAGCTCGACAAGGTAAGTCTCGATGAAGTGATTGGATCCCTTACCGTTCACGAGTTGCGGCTCAAAGAACGGGAAACTCATGAAGAGGAGCAGGTTCTGTTGGCAAAGGCTATGGGAAAGGCTAAGATATCTAATGAGGAGGAATCCTCATCAAGAGGCAGAGGTCGACACCGCGGCAGAGGCAGAGGCCGAGGTCGAGGTCGAAATCAAAGTGGAGAAGAAGAGAAGGATAAGAAGACATTCGATAAGTCAGTAATCCAGTGCTACAATTGCCAACGCTACGACCATTTTGCTTATAAGTGCAGAAATTCGTAGAAGCCCCGCGAAGATAAAGCTTATGTGGCGGAAGCCACTCCGGCAGCTGCGGCTTCGGCAAGCTCGTCCAACACAGTGGTGGCGACGTCCTCACTTATCATGGTGGTCATGGAGGAGGTAAGCGATCTCCTTCTTCATGGATCAGAGGGAGCAACCTCAGATCCTGCTCTATGGTATTTGGATACCGGAGCTACCAATCACATGACCGGACGACCGGAATTCTTCACCAAGTTGGACGAATCTGTCACCGGTTCCGTGAAATTCGGCGATAATTCACGGATCCAAATACAAGGAAGAGGAGAAATTGAAGTGAATCAGAAAGATGGGAGCATCCTTAGCCTCGGGAATGTATTATTTGTTCCTAAGTTAGAGGCAAACATTCTCAGTCTCGGTCGATTGGACGAGGAGGGTTACCGGATGACAATGGGAGAAGGTAAACTCACTATCTTCAATCCACTTGGGCATTTATTTGCAGAGGTTTATAGGTCCAAGGGGCGACTCTATTTACTGAAATTGAGCATCGTCGATCAATGTTTGATCGCAAGTGAAGCCACCACTGAAGACTGGCTATGGCACTCACGCTTTGGCCACCTCAGTTTTCACACTCTGAAGGAAATGTCAAGGAAAAGGTTAGTCAAAGGGTTACCTGCCATCAACACGCCGAGTAAGCTATGCAAAAGTTGCATCTCCGGGAAACATCACAGGACATCCTTCCCGAAATTGTCCACATTCCGAGCTTCAGAGCCACTGGAGCTCATTTATGCAAATATATGTGGTCCTATTACGCCACCCACATTAGGAGGAAGGCGATACTTCCTACTAATTATTGATGATTACTCTCGACTAACCTGGGTGTCAATGCTGCAGTGTAAGTCAGATGCTTTTGAAGCCTTCAAATACTTCAAGAATTTGGCAGAGACAGAGAAGGAAAAGAAGGTCAAAACCCTCAGATCAGATAGGGGGGAGAATTCACCTCGGATGAATTCACCAACTATTGTTTGGAGCATGGAATTAAGAGGCAGTTGACTGCTCCCTACTCACCTCAGCAGAACGGTGTGGTAGAAAGGAAGAATAGGACTGTGGTGTCCATGGTCCGAGCCATGTTGAAGGCCAAGGATCTTCCTAGAGAACTTTGGGGAGAGGCAGTAAACACTGCAGTTTACATTCTTAACCGTGCTTCTTCAAAAGCCTTGCAGGGTCAGACTCCTTATGAGAAGTGGACAGGGAGAAAGCCCTCAGTAGACCATTTGAGGACTTTTGGATGCATTGCTCATGTGAAGGACACGAGGAGGCTTCAAGGTAAGCTTGAAGATAGAAGTAAACTCATGATATTCATCGGATATCAACTTGGTTCAAAGGCATATAAATGCCTTGACCCGGTCAACCTCAAGGTGGTCATCAGCCGAGACGTCATCTTTGAAGAAAAAGAAAGGTGGACTTGGTCAACGCAAGGTGAAAGCCCTACTCCGCTCACCTTTTTACCAAATTTTTTCTCTGAGCAGGGAAGTGAAGATCAGGTTGACTCCTCGGATGAAGAGCAAGAGGCCTCAACCGAAGCGGCCTCCCCATCTAATACCTCTGGAGAAATAGAATCTCCAAGGTACAGGTCGTTGACTGATCTGTACTCTGAGACTTCGCCGATTACTCAAGTTGAGGAAGCCCATCTCCTCTCAGGTGAAGAACCGCTCTCCTATACAGAGGCAGCCAGTGAAGAAGTATGGCTGAGGGCTATGAGGGAGGAAATGTTGGCAATTGACAGAAATAACACTTGGGAATTGGAGACTCCCCCTCCAAACTGCAGACCTATCGGTTTGAAATGGATCTTCAAATTGAAGAAGAATCCAAAAGGCACCATTATCAAACACAAAGCTCGATTGGTAGTAAAGGGTTACTCACAAAGGAAAGGGGTAGACTATGATGAAATCTATGCTCCAGTGGTCCGATTTGAAACAATTCGACTGCTGATTGCATTAGCAGCACTGAAAGATTGGCAGATCCACCATCTAGATGTCAAGTCAGCGTTCTTAAATGGAGAAATCAAAGAAGTGGTCTATGTGAAGCAGCCTGAAGGTTTTTTGGTCAAAGGGAAGGAAGGATGGGTACTTCGACTCAAAAAAGCCTTATATGGCCTGAAGCAGGCCCCAAGAGCTTGGCATTTCAAGCTCCACTCTTGTTTACACTCTCTCGGGTTCATCAAGAGTGCCTATGAGCAGTCACTCTATCTAAAGAGATCTATTGATGCCATCTTAATCGTTGGTGTTTATGTTGATGACCTGATCGTCACAGGTTCAAGCCTTGCTGTTATTGAGGACTTCAAGGCAAAGATGGCACGCGAGTTTGACATGAGCAACTTAGGCTCTCTCAGCTCTTACCTGGGAATCGAAGTAAAGCAAGGTAAGGACTTATGCACAGAAGGTCTCTCATCTTCTTGTCTCAGACAGCTTATGCACAGAAGGTCCTACAGCATGCTAAGCTTGGGGAATGCAATTCAGCTTTCACTCCACTTGAAGCTCGAGCGTAATTTACTTCTGAAGAAGGTAAGTCAACTGTCAACTCCACAGTTTTTCGCAGCCTAATTGGCAGCCTAAGGTACTTGACACATACCCGGCCGGATCTGCTATTCGCGGTGGGAATACTCAGTCGGCATATGGAAACTCCTACCCAAGAACACTACATCGGGTGAAGCGAGTACTGCGGTACCTGAAAGGGACACAAGACTATGGCCTATTCTACAAGAAGGGCGATTTGAAGGGAGAGCTAATCGGGTATAGTGACAGCGATTTCCCAGGAGATTGCAACGATCGCAAGAGCACCTCGGGTCACATCTTTTTCTTCAGTGGGATGGCGGTAAGTTGGTCTTCTCAGAAATAGAGCATAGTTGCTCTTTCATCTTGTGAAGCCGAGTATATTGCGGCAACCTCGGCTACCTGTCAAGCCGTATGGATGATCCGTTTGATCAGAGAATTGACGAGTGATGACGAGTCCAAAGTAAAGCTGTTGGTGGATAACCAATCAGCAATTACCTTGAGCAAGAACACGGGCCATCATAATCGCACAAAACACATCGACACTCGCTACCACTTTATCCGCGAGTGTGTGGAGGACAAGCGGATTGAAATTGTTTTCATCCGAACGGAAGATCAACTGGCTGATATTCTCACTAAAGCACTCGGGAGATTAAAGTTTCAGGAGATGCGTCATCGGATCGGTGTCCGTAGCAACCCTATGGAGGAGCTGGAGCATGGAGGAGAATGATGGAGTTGCTCCAGCTCAGCAGCGGGTACGGGAGCGACGACGTCCTGCTGCCATTTCCTCGAACACCTTGTGCTGTTTTTCTGTTTCAGGTAGTTAGAGTTTTATTCGGGAGCGTTGGATGAAGGAGTTAAGACGGCCACGATGAGGCCACGTCACGAGCGACGGAGGCGACCTGCAGAGGTCGCTGAAACGGCTTGTTCTCTCTCTCCTCTTCCTATTGGACAGAGTGTTTATAAAACACTCCTTAGTGTTCGATGAAATGTCATCGCACGCGCGGCAAGTTTTTCCGTCGATCGAAATTAAAGTAGATATTTGTTCAAACCTTCATCTCGATCTCTCTTACCTCTACGATCTCGTCGGAGAGAATCCGACAACGTAGTACGTGTTATTCTCCCAACAGCACCAACCGAGATACGTGCCATGGCGCGCACTTGGGAGGACGGTGGCGCTAAAAAAATCTGAGTGACATTTTTTGGCACTGTCTCCCCGTAAGCGTATAAATAGGCAACCCTAGAGCGTCTCTAAGTCTATCTGAGCATTCATTTCTTCCTCCAGAGGGTTGTGAGTTTTGAGTGATTTTAGTACATTTCAGATTAGATGTTATATCTCAAGCAAGGTTTATCATCAACGATGTTGTTCGTTATGTAAGAATCCATGTCCTTAATCCAGACATGAAAATAGAGAAATCAGAAAATCAAACAGGAGAAAGAATAGGTTAGAGTGATCTTGTTACCGGCCGTTAAAATCGGTTACTGTAATTTCTCCGAGCGAGAGGGAAGAACTAGACATTCTCGGGGGAAAATGTGCGACTTCTCCAAAGTATGTGAAGTTGAAAAAACCAGGCTTTTTCGGCGTTGGAAGTGCTGAATTTTTTTGCTCCCCAGCAAAAACCACGTGCTGCATTGTCGGCCTGTCCTCCGGCGATTCCTGCACGCACAGTAGCCCTACCAGAGTGAATCTTAGAATATCCGACATGTCCCTTGGAGGGCTGAGCGAGTTGTCCAGGAGCTTCTCATATTCATTAGCGGCGCACAGCTTCCAAGTCTGAAAAGAAGGTTTTGAGTTTTTTTTTTTTTATGAATATGGACTATTTACTCTATAATAAGGTTTGACTCACTTCGGCAAGAAGTTCCATGCATTGGTCCTTCCGAGAATCCCAGTGATTCCTCCTCCCGCTGATTATTTCCAGCACAAGAACGCCAAAGCTGAATACGTCAGATTTCTCGGAAAACTTGCCTCCCATGATGTATTCCGGCGACATGTATCCGCTGTTCAGTTCATCAATCAGAGTGGCGTTTTTCGCAACTCAATTAGGAAGAAATACGTACATCGTGCCGACTATCTTCGTTGTTTTATGCACCGTTTGATCTCTTTTGATTATCCGGGCAGTGCCAAAGTCTGAGATTTTAGGGTTCATCTCCTCGTCAAGAAGCACATTTGCTGCCTTGAGATCCCTGTGGATGACTCTGAGGCGAGAATCTTGATGGAGATATAACAGCCCGCGCGCTATCCCTATGATTATTTCCATGCGCATTCCCCAATGAAGAAGCAATCGTTTTTCCTTTTCACCTGCATGTAGATAAAGACCCAAGGTCAAGCAAAATCCTTCAGCCCTGGAAGAAAATAATCCCAATGATCCTACCAAATATGAATAAGTCCAAGCTTCTATTAGGCATGTACTCGTAGACCAGGAGTCTTTCTCCTTCTGTGCAGCAACCAATAAGCCGGACAAGGTTTCTGTGCTGAAGCTTGGCGATTAGTCTTACTTCTGTTGTAAATTCAGCTATGCTTTCTCCTGATTCCGACGAGATTCGCTTCACAGCCACGAGTCGCCCATCTTGTAATTGGCCCTGAAAAATCACGTGTTGATGGTTTTGTAAACATGTTTGATGAAGGAAACCTGGTTCAAACCTTGTAGACATCGCCGAATCCTCCTTTTCCGATCTTGTTGCCATCTCCGAATTGGTTGGTGGCCGATGCGATAGTATTTAGCTTGAACATTGAAAGATCGTCTTCTTCATTTGTTATATTCCTTATTTTTCTCTGAAGCCTTGTACCCGGTAAATAAGCATTCAGAGCAAGTTCTGGGATGGTGGAGGCTGCCATCTCGACTTTCCGGTTTCTCTTCTTCCATTGTAAGTATCCACCGAGTGCTAACAGAAGAAAGGATAAAGCAGCAGCCAGTGTAGCGGCGATAATCACGGTGCGTTTATTGTTAGATGGATTCCGAAAGATTGCCTCTGCGCAGAGATAGTTTCATCTTAGCTAACTGCAACTTTGCTGGTTTCTTGTTTTTAAAAAAAATGCTATAGCTGTGTAACAGGAGGGGCTCATAGAACTTACCGAAATCAGCTCTAGCGATTCGCAGATACAATTCCTGCCCGCCATTAGAAAAGTTCCTAAGATCCTTAAGATCCTCAGCCCAGAACACGCATCCGCTATAGCCTTCTCGGATGTTCGCCGGCGCAAAAGCCACACAAGAACAATCTCTCGAACACGCCCCTCTACACTCCTCAAATCTCATGCTCCTCTCAACTACGGCCTTCATCATGTCAGGCAACTTCATGTTGAATCTTCTCAGGAACTCGTCCCCTTCCCCACAACTCAGATTCGTCCTCCTCAAGCATCCTCCCCTCCATATTTGTTTCTCCCATTGTTCAGGGTTCCTCGGCTGGAAACCCTCGAGGCAAGTGCACTGAACAGACGATCCGCTGTTGCACACGGCGTTCGGCCCACATCGAGCGTAGGTATCGCAAACATTGTCGTCCGGCGCACTCCACCTTCTGTTCCACTCATTAGCCTCCACGTCCCACTGAAACCGCGTCAGATACCCTGAAGCCTCGAGCACCAGCCTCGCTAGCGTTGAATCCTGAATTACATCGTACTGATAATATGCTTCTTCTGCATTGTGGACCACAGTAAAGGTGAGATCAGAATAAGATCTCATTCTCTGGTTTCCGCTGAATTCGCGGCCGTTCCAGGGACCGCTGCGGTAAATAATTTGTTCGTCGTTTTTTCTCACGTAAGGCTGGCCAGTATCGCGGCTGTCGAGCTTGTAAGTGTACTCTCCCATGGAGGGATCGGTATCGTTTTTCCATGAAGATAAGTATCGGTCGCGGTTGTTCTTGAAATCTCGGCCGATCTTCATTTTAGGGAGCATGGTGTCCGTCGGATAGTCGAAGCTCTGCCATAAAATGTTTTCCCCTTTTCTAATGACGAGGTTCCCGGAATCCAGCAGCTGTGCAATGGTGTCAAGTGATCTATTCTGACTTGCAGACCAGACTACTGGATCATTTTGACCAGAGAGAACAAGATCGCCCGTGCGGTCGATGCGCAAGATACCAGAGTAGTCATTCAGTGGTTTGTTTCTGTTGGCGACCCAGACAATGGTATTATTGCTGACGGCGAACCATATTCCCAAGTACCTTGAACTAGAACCGACGGGAGAGAAGAACCCAAGAACATATCTCTTGCTGAAGGAAAAAAGGGTTTCGCCGTCTTTGAGAGCCCCTTGCGGTTGGATAGTATCCTCGCCGCTTGAGGATGAGATAAACAAGAACAGAGCAGCAAGAAAGATACAGAGGGCGATCGGAGAGGATTTCCTCATGCTGGAAGTTCGATGCATAAGATGCTCGGTCATCAAGGCTGCGAAACCCGAAGGGAGTGATTGGAAACTACGGGAACCCATTTGCATGAATGAAAGATTCGTCTTTGACCAAGCGGCAATTGATTTGATGTCATCGCTGTTTCTGATATGAACGCGTGTTGAACTTTATTTATTCAACCATAGACCAGGACTATAATTGCATTGAATACTATCGGTATCCATTCGTACTCTTGCATAAGTCGTCTCACCCTTGAAATAGTCATCGCGAGGGTCCCTGCTTGTGGAGGCCACTCAAGGAAAGGCCGAGAAGACCTAGACTTGCCTTCCGAGTCTAAAGCATTAGAGATAAGACCGTCTGCACGGCCAAGGACTCCATCGATGCGACAGCGACAGACCACCGACCATATTTCTATGGACCCACGTCGAGGAAAATCACTCCAGATTTAAAGCACCACCTGGCCAAATGGGATAAGTGATCATGACCGAGGATCACAGTGATTGGACCATATCAGTGATCAAGCGAATAACATAAGGTTACCATTATGAATGACAAATACGACTTGTAGTGGTAAATCTATACATGTACTCTTCAACCAAAAATAGGCAGGGCGGACTTGCTATTCTCTTCTTCTTTCTTGTTTTTGTGTTTTTTTTTGTACGAGTGACCTCGGCTGGGGACTCCTTCAAACATACACCAGTCCAAAGTATCTAATCGTGCTAGTGGAAGAGGTGCATACCAGAGAATTTAGGGGTGCATATTCCCTTCTCAGGTATCCCAAGTGGAGGGATAAAAAGTGTCGGTGAGATGGGTGGAGGAAGAGAAACACTTAATTCCTTAACCCTTGTCGGTGAGATGCAGGGTAAAGCCTATATGGTCACCAGGCTTCTAGATGGCATCCCTCATACCCAAGATGTAAGGCTGAGTTGATATGGTTGTCTTGATTCTTGGCGGTGGCAACCTCATGAACTTTTCATCGAGTGATATGTGTTGGGTGCAGCCTCATGACTACTCATCAGTGCTTTTACACACATTAGGGCGTGGACCCCAAGTAATACGACATTGTTGGGGTCAATAAGGAAAAGGGTACATCGAATGCATAAGGAAGGCATGCCGAGTTGCTCGATACAATGGTATCCTTGAGCCAACTATGGCATGTCTTGCTATGTGGTAAAGAGAGACCACTGATGAGAGAGCACTGCATGAGAGGCCACTGCATCGGACTTGTTCTTCAATTGTCACTATTTTGGTTACATTCAAACAAGATTTTCTCCTTTCGCCAGTGAATTTATGAACCATAATTGTTACATTCAAACATTAAAACATGATTGTCCCGCACAAATGCATTACATCAGCTAGAATCTCATCCAAAAATTGTTAATAATCAGTTCAAGATTTGTGGGAAATGCAATCAATTCATCAGAACTCATGTAAAAGTTAAAGATGTATGTAACCATTGGATAAGTATGCACTTTGTTTAGTCATATGGGTTTTTTTACTAAAAATGTTGACCATGTATCAAATGTTGTAAAATTTACATAAAATAATGCAACAAACAAAATATCGTTGGCCATAATTTATCTGAAATCATATTCGATTGATTAAAATTAAATTCATGGAGTCAAGAGGATTGTCAAACCCAATTCATCCTAGTCAATGCCACTCGAAAGTTACAAATATTTAGCACAAGGTTTTAAATCAATGGGAAAACCTCTCGTGCCTGACAAAGCGTTTTGTGCGGTCGTTAAAACACACAAACATCGGTCAAAAAAATTTATAATTCCAAACTCACAATCACAAAGATATAAAATCAAGTAAAGTGTAAGTATCATGTCGATTCTAAGAACACGGTTAACTTTTATTGTAAAGTTGACTTGGTCAAACTTAGGTTTAGTTAGGGTTTTAAAGAAATGCAAATGATATTTTATGAATAGAAATGATAGAAATATACTAGATAGTGTATTTAAAGGTCTAAGATCTCTGATTTGACAGAGAACAGTCAAAAGTCAAGGTCAAAGCGTTGACTTAGAACAATAGTTGACTTTCTATAAAATCAGATAATCAAAAGGTCTCAGAAGATTACGAAAATTATATATTCAGAAACTAAAGAGAAAATGAAATTTATTGATATAAAACTTGTGATTTTTAGAGAACAATTGGATTTATTACGAATTATTGAAAATCAAAGATCAGAAAAATCTTGAAATGAACAGTTCAGAGAAGATCTTCAAATTGACTAATCAAATGATATCCAAATCTTGAAATTGATATAACAAATAGAAATCTAACAACCAGAGGATTCCAAAAAGACCAAAATCATCAAATTCCAATTTACATTTTAAGAGTAATTGATCCCGCAAGTCAACGCCCAAATTCAGATTGAAAATGAACAGTGGTTGGTAAACAATAAATTGAGGGGTCAAATGATCATAGAATTTTACAAATTTGATATCCATGGAAAGCTAATGAAACAAGGAATCTAATGAAACCATAATCAAATGATTCAGAGTTAATATTAGAGAGATATCCTTATTTGAAAATCAGCAAAAATTCAAACCAAAATTGGGCGAAATTGAAGAACAAAATGACTATAAACACAAAATTAACTTCCTAAATCTAATCAAAACTCAAATTACTGTTGGATGAACGATTGAATCTCACTTCTAACCTGATTTCTGTGAAGATTTAGCTTCAATTCATGCAGATTGAAGAGTATTGGCTTGATTTATTCCTCGGCAAACGTTCGGCGTTCAAGGGGAAAATTCGATCGAATCCGACGATTAATCACGACGAATCCTACCTCAATCGGATCGCGATCTAGTCTAAAAATAGGGGAATCGTGATGAACTCAAGATCTTCCTTCAAAATCACTTAATTGCTTCATGATTCAATCAAGAGTTAAGTTACAAAGGGAAAAACATCGATTTTTATAAGAAAATTCCCCGCAAAAAGTGACAGTCGTCCGATCTGATGAAGGTCGGCTGGATGGCCACGATTGTGCGCATATGATAGGCCATGATCCCACGACGCGGGCCCACCTTTTCTCCTTTCATTTTGCCCGTCCAATTTAAATCGAACCGTTGTGATGTCTCCACGCGTCGCCCCATGACGCGCCGATTTTCGTGATCAATTTAGAGCGTCCGATCTCCATCATCGCATCGAAGTGAATCGTGCGATTCTCCTTGGATGAAGTCACGTGTTGCTTTAGATGTCGTCTATCACTTCACTTAAATGCCCTTTAGCGCACGTGTTTGATCAACGATCTGGTCGACTCTGCGTTCACGCGATGGATGCATCGCGATCATATCCGACGCCCACTGTGCTGCCACGTCACCTGCAAAGGAGAAATTCCGCGAGAACATAGTCCCACATGGAAGAAGAAGGGAGAAATGGTGTGCAAATGCGTTACTGCCCCAATACTATTACCAGGGCCCACTAACACGTGGGCCCTTCACCTGCCAGCCCTCAATCGCCATGTGGCGCCCCCTCGGGCATCCACATGGACTCGCGTGGATCCCTGCCACGTGTCTGCGCCTACTATGCGCCACCAAGGCGCCGCGTGGGCTAGCGCAGCTCTGCCACATGGCCTTGTGTGCCGCGTTGCATCCGTGCGGGTCCTGCGTGCCACGTCAACTTCGCGTGTCACGTCAGCTCCGCGGGTTCTGTGGAAAATAAAACCCCTTTTTGTGATTTTAATTAAGAAATAAAATTAATAAAAATCAGCAAAAATCAAATTAAAATCAGAAAAAGTCTAAAAACTTCAAAAATCAATAACTTTGAAAATACAACTCCTTTTAAACTCAAATTTTGTCCATTAGATCACAATTTTCTTTCTTTTTAATATCATGTCATTTAAAATATAATTTTTAAAGAAGAATATAAGATGAATTAAAAATAACACTAAGGCATTCATTAAGATTTCTCTCTTTTAATCATCCAATCATTCTTTTCTTAGAATTTATCCCTTAAATCATCTACTAATGTCAGATTAAGGTAATTAATTTCTATTTATTTGAATCTTGTAAAAGATTAAACATTCATAAAACACATAATTAACCCTAAATAATGTAAAAACATGGACTTTAGTAGAATGGCATACCAATGGAGAAAATTCATAAAACTAAGCGAACATGCATCATAATTACATAAAATAAGCATGAATATGACTTAAATAAGATAAGAATTTAAGTTAAACATGCATGTTATCAGTGCCCAAACAAGTTTAGTTGAATCAACAACTATTAGAAGGGTTAGATTTGATTGACAAGCGCCATTTAGTAGTATGGTGATGCATACTCTTTGTTGGACCCACAAATTTCATGAACTTTTGATAACATGCAATCTTAACCTGATAATACATGATTATTAATGTAAAATAAGGCATATAGCATTACATTTGTATGCATGTTATCATACTTTGAGTGCATTTCTATCATTTCATGTAATTTTAAGTTATAATCTCAAAATGCTTTAATTTAGGGTTAATTATGATGAATTAAAGATAAATGATTTTCTAACCTATCTTTACTTGAGATTATAAGTGGTTTCAAAAGTTAAATAAAGAGAGAAATCATTTTTATAAACATTCATTTAATTTTCTAAAGTTAAAATCTTAAAAAAATGAATGTATTTTTGAAATAGAAAGTAAATCTCTTTTTATTTAAATATTTTAACTTTTTATAATGATAGATAATTGAACTTTATATCAAATGAAAAAAATCTAGTTTAATTTAGAGTTGTATTTTAAAAGTTATGAATTTTTTAATTTTTAGGGATTTTTGCGGATTTTTATGAATTTATTTTTGAGTTTAAATCGTTTAAAATAATTAAAAAAACAATAAAAAGGGGGGTTTATTTTCACACGGGACCCATGTGGATGTGACGTGGCACGCAAGGCCACGTGGCAGAGCCACGCGGACCCACGCGAGCATCTGCGTGGCACGGAGGTGACACGTGTCATGCATATTTATATATACTCGTAATATTACGGGTTATAGTACATATAAGCATTCCGTAGTTGGAATTTAAGCTAACCCTTCTAAATGACGCACCTTATATACCTGCCAATATCCTTTAATTTTTCCTGTGTGGGACTAAGTTCCACACGGAATTTTCAAATTGCAGGTGACGTGGCCAAAGGAGGAGCCTTGGATCAAACGGTAGAACGATCGAAGCGCATGGATCGCGTGGACTCACGGTCCACCAGATCCATCAAACGCACGTGGCGTAAATGGAGAGTTATAACGGATGTGATTTAATCGCGTGGGATGCATTCTGATCGTCAGATCGCAATCCAACGACGGCGATCTAATGCGATTTTATAACACATCTCAACGGGTTTCATCCAAGCGCTTCATCACGGATCGGATGGCTACAACATGTTTGAATCGGTTCACGATGGACCGTTCCATCGTAACCATTGATTAAACTCATCCGACGGTTACGCCCAATTCGCTGATAAATTAAGGCGTTCTTCAATTTTGTAAGACATTCTTGGATGATTTCATCAAATCGATATATCTACACCCCTCCATCCTTGAATCTCTCACTTATAATCTCTTCTAGACTCATTTTTGTGTCCACGAAGTGATGAAAAGTGAGATTTCGTCGATCGATTAAGGAGAATTTGTCTCTTGAACACCTATGTTTGTTTTCGAAATCGCAGAATGAAAAGCCTCGATCTGACAACTAATAGGATCATTTTGATCGCTATGTCAGGTTAGAAAACATGTTTTCCATCTAATCTATCGTCATATATCATCAATTTGTAATTTAGGATCATAATTTAGTTTAATTCCGTTTTTAATTTTGGTTATAGTTATTTTGATTTTCAGAAAATTCATCCGACTTCGCTCTTTGATTTCTCCACAATTACTAATCCAAATCGAGTGATTTTTGATTCCGTGGATACGTCTTTGAGTTATCTTTCTAAATCTATCATTTTCCCTATTTTCTGTCACCAATCCATCATCCGATTTGATCAATTTCTAAAAGATCTCTCGAAAATATCTAATTTCCCTGTGGATTCGACCCTTATTTACCATTATACCCCTCTATTTGTTATTAAATCATCAAATTGGTGAATTAGGCTTTATTTTTTACCCGAATCGGTGTGCAATTAACGACGGCATCGATTCGTTCCTTCACTTTCTTGTGAGCAGAAGTACGCATCCATCCCACTGAGGAAAGTCTATCTAGGCCCACCAACATATCTATTCACACCCAAGACACTTGAGTCCTTGGTGAATGCAATAGGAATATTTATACGCTTGGATCCAAGTATTTATATGCACGTGTGAGTGGAGGTGGACCTTACAACACCTCTCTGTTAGGATCTGAAATCGACAAGCCCTCCAAAACTTGAACACAAATAACATATGCAACAAAAACCTATCAAATCCAACATTCGATGCATAGAAATACCAAGGGGAGACGTTCCTATCATCTGGTATAGATTAAAACTATACTTAGAAGATTCATCTAAAGGAAATCTGTATAACGTTCAAGTGTCTAGCCTCTAGTAGTATCCACACAATCTTTCAGACAATCAAATCTCCTCTAGAGAATGTGTCACCACAAGAGGAAGATATGAGATGGGAGAATTTCCACCATGCTCGCATGGGTATCTCTATTATGGTTGTTCTCCCTTTATTTATAGACTTTGAGAATGTGAAATTTTTATAAAAACCCTTATTATTATGTATATACCTACCGACGTCCATTAACCTCTTGGGTGACCCTCTAGGTTCATATATCTTAAGAGTTAATAACTCCATTGACCCAATAACGCTTATTGGTCCCCCTTATTAATTAATTACAACAACATATATATTTATTCATCAAGGATTGATTTAACCTAGTTGACAAGTTGAGTTATCAGCCCATTGGGTGTCGAGCTACACTACATGTTGCGGGAGATATGGAGTATGTGAGAACTCCTTTCATGAAACCTTTCCGTCATTAGTTAATATATACATATAATCATCCTTCCTCCACGCAAGACTTATAAATGACTAGGGTGTAGTTAACTATCACTCCCTAATAGATCACTCAATTTGGTATTGGTTCGAGTAGGAAATCATGCAAGAACAATATCTCCAATATTTTCACTACCTTTGCCAAGTCTTTAACCACATCTCATACTTTGATTCAATCTCCTCTTATACCCAAGGCAGACGATCCCATCTTGAAAACTCTATCACCTTTTTAGGACTTCATGTCATAACCAATCTAAGATGTTTTGGAGATCCCTTGGCTAGGGATTCATAAGTCACAGTCAAAACATCGGCATCCATCTACAAGGTGTGTTTGATGGCTTAAGTCAAAGGATCACATACACAACCGTGATATGAATTAACACAATTGACTATGTAGTATAACACCATTCAAGGATTTATATAGATCAATTCACTGAACTCTTTCTTCACAGAGCACCTACTAGCTTTCATTGGTGTCTCTACACCAATGGCCACAAGATTAGTCATAATCATCACATGAGTTAGATTAGATAATGCTATTGTTTCCAAATAATTCAATGTCCTTCTTAAATATCTCATAAACATGTGTTTAAATGCTAGTGATCACTATATTATGATCTCATCATAATTCACTTTGTCATTGCACATGCTCATGGACTTCATTATAAATATCACACAAGAATAAAAATGAATAAAAGTTTATTTCAATGAATATAGATAAAAGATCAAAGTGTGATTGGCTTGTAGGCCACATAACATCCATTACTCTCCACTATATAATCTTAGTGTAGAATTGGGATAAGACTTTCTGTGAACACATCATGTATGAGAGATTGCCCCAAGTTTTTCACCAAACTTCTCTAGAGTAGGATATATGATCCACACTTGTTGATATATGGCAACTCATATAGTGTATGATGCCAAACTTAATGTTCTCACACCCTTATTCTTCAACAAGTGCATCGTTCAGATGGGCAAGGTGACATTGGTTAGCACCCTACTTCCTGCGCAAAGGCACTTACTAGCTCATCAACAATGGCACAAGTTAATATATTGTAGATGATAATGAACCCTCGATCGCTAGTGCCCCCTCCTTGAAAAGACTCTTTACCATGACAATCTAAGGTTGGGACTTCTATCTCCATTTATAAGGTGAGGAAGAAGGTTAGAAGGCCAACCTACCCTCTACGCCCATATATCTATCTTGTTCATAAATCCATTAACTCAATAAGATTTAACGGTTTAACCTTTTCAATTCACAAATTAATGTATAGATTACTTAATCAAGGGTAAATTTAACTCGGTAAACAATTTGAGTTTCCATAAAAACTCAATAGAAAATTTAGAGAATATAAAAACTCCCTTATGAAACCTTTAACGACATCATCTACAGTGTTCTTATAATCCTTGCTATGTGTGAAACACCCAAATGACACAATATATGGTCAATTGTCAAACCAAAACCACTCATTCTGATTAGTACTAATGCAAAGAAAACCATCAAGAAAATCTACTCTAATATTTTCACAACCTTGGCTAAGGATTTAATTGCATCTCATTCCTTGAGTCACTATCCTCTTATATCTTGGGTGTATTATTCCCCCTTAGCCACTCAATCACCTTCAATGACTTCATATCGTATATAATCTATGATATTTTGGAGATCCTATGGCCAGGTATTTGTAAGTCATACGTAAAAAATGTGATCACTCATTTAGAAGATATCAATGGAATCTTAAATTTAAGGATCACATACACAAACCATGAAAAGAATAAAACTATATGATAATTAGGTAATATAAAATTCACAAATTTATATGGATCAAGTTAATATGTTCTTTCTCTATAGAGCACCCACTACCTATCTGGGGTGTCTCTATAATAGTGCTCATACTTATCATACAAGTAAGATTAAATTTTTCTATTCTTACTAGGTATGTCAAAGTCCTTCTTAAGTATCCATTCAATAGGAATGTTTAGAAACATATGTTTATAGAAAAGTACTCACTGTGTTATGATCTCATCATAATTAACTTAATCATTGCATACGTTCATGGATTTTATTAATAACACACACAAGAAAGATAATAAAAAAAATTATTTCAATGAACAGAAATGAGACATGGAAGTGTGATTGCCTTAAAGGTGACGTACTATTCATCAAGAGCTTCTATAGGACTATCTTTTTTCCCTCTAAAGCAGTAACAAGATTTTACCTAAAACATCTAGTATGTTTTCTAAATAAGATCATGAATCATGAAAGAAAGATATTTTAATGTCCTCTAGTTTCTTACATGAGCTTAGGAGAGAGAATGTGAGATTTTTTTTAAAGAGCAATAGAAGAGGGAGATAAAGTGGAGTTAAGAGTCTCTTAATTTATGTACGTCCCAATATTATTTTAACACTTATTTATCCCTTAGTACAACAGAACATATTATAGAATATCCTAATATATTGATATCTACTATGTATTCAATTGAGATATACAATCAATAAAAGATATACATGAACAAAAAATTTACATAGGAAAAAAACAATTGTGTGCATGTGAAGCAATAAATACATATATGGATATTTTCAATCTATCCATAGAGAAATCATTATGTAAATAGTATTCATTAATAATCATCAATGTACATGAGAAAAAAGCTTATACATTTATATCATATTCATGCATAAATTAATTGAAACATCCTATAAAAATTAAGTGCATTTGTACATATCTTTTCCTTAACCATTTTTTTTCTCCTCATGTCATTTTTGTGAGTATGCCTGAAATCACCCAAAAGATGCATTATCATTATGATTCAAATCATAAATTTTCATCCACAAACTCGTAAATATCTCTCTCCAACAAATCAAAGTTTGTGATAGAGCATAGGCTCAAGGTTTCTACCAATTGACACCACCATAAGGTTGATCTTCATTGGGAGAAACTTTTTCCTCTGAATCTCTACAATTAAAACTTCTCCTCATCCTAGCCTACCATCCCTGCATATGTCACTCTCCTCAAATATTCCACATCACTACCTTGCCATGAGTATCTAGGGTATCTCTCTCTCTCATTCCTACTGATAAATATAGATTTTTTAAAACATAAATATAGATAGATCAATAGAGAAAATGTTAGATACGGTAATATTTCTTAAACATCTCAATAGAGAGAAAGATTTATCGACACAAAGGTTTATTATGAGAGAGGGATACCTGATATACAAAAATAGTTACATAAATAGAAATATAGGGGAAATTTATTTTCATGCATCATGGAAAAGAGACATATTGATACTTGTAACTATTTCTTAATCAAAAATTTATATTGAATCAATTTATATATGAATTATCTTACAATTGACTTTATATAAATAATCCACAAAAATTTTATGAATGATGAAAAGTCAAGAGGGATTTCTTGAATGAAATCAATAAAGGGGAGTGAGAGAGAGAGAGAGAGACGAATAAGTTAACGAACATCTGAGGTCTTGCTAGCAAACATGTGAGGGGCCAAAGACAATAACGAAAGGGTTACTATGAATTAAAAGAAAAAATGGCATGGCATCCTGGAAATGTGAGACAAGAATATGGAACTAATCATGCAACAAGTTTTTGGAGAGGAAGAGATGGTAAGAGAGCATCAAAAGATTGAGTTAGAAAAAGAAGGGTAAAGGTTTGATAAAACAAAACAATCTTAAAGAACAAACATGGAGAGTGCCTTAAAAAGTAGAGAACTATTTGCATGAGGATATTATCAATGTCTCAAGTGAAGATATAACATTTGTTTAATTTCATAAGTATTCAATTAAACCAAATAAGTAATGACTCCTTGGGAACAGTCCCATTAATAAGTCCAAATCCCATAAAGACACTTTGGCTTTGTCAAACAACGTACATCATTTGAATAGACGTGGATGACTAGTTGCATTAAGATCCAATCCATTATCTCAAACATCAAAATAGGAAACCAGAACATGTCCTTTAGAAAAATGAATTAATATAGATTTATTGCACAGATCATTCTCTCTCTCTCTCTCTCTCTCTCTCTCTCTCTTCCCACTCTCACCCCCCCCCTCTCTTGTCCTCTAATTTTCAGTTTCAATCCCAATCTTACTAGATTTAACATATACTTGCACTATTATTGATTTCATCAAATAATTTTTAGAAAATTCATTATTTTCATTTGATTCATAATAATGTATTTCTCTCAAAAATTTCACGACTTATGATTATCATAGAAAAAATCAATTTTTATTATTATGAAAAGGATCATTTAATAAATATATTTATATTAAAAATGGTGAAAAATATTTTAATTTGTGTTTGAGTTCATCTAATATTTCAGTATATACTTACATCACTTTAAATTTTCATATTATAAATAAATTTTAAATATATATATATATATAAAATCAGGGTTTATGAAATGACATGTATTTAAATATTGTGATTAAAAATCTTGTAGAAGGACATGAAAAATCTTAAGATGACTAGACAAAACCAAAAATGCATATAAATATGAATACTATGTCATACTTGTTTGCGAACATGATATGTGTAAAATCACAATTGTTAAAGGCCCAAGTTCATGTATCAAAAATTATAGTCAACCCTTCTAATTTGATCTTAAAATTTAGAATAGTAGTAAGTTGAAGTCGAATACATAGGGATAATTGTTAAAAATTGAAATAAATGAATATTTTTGTATGTTTGGATTAAGAAACTAGAATTGATTGATGAAAAAAGGGAGATGTATATGAAAGATGTAATGAACTGATCAAGCTCTACTAACTCCTTTTAAAGATGGAAAAACCTTGATTGGACATTAGAAATGTGATTTGTGGTTCAAAAATATAATAACCCAGATGAAAAGATTGAGAAAATGGAAAATATCAATAGAGAATGATCCTAATCTAAAAATTCATAACCAAAACATACCTTAGTGATGCTCTCTGATCAAACACATTTGGGAGAGGTCATACTTCTCACCTAAACTTGGCATCTTACATGTAACACGAGGAATGGATAGAAAAGAGAAGAAACTCACTAGAAATAATATTTCATACATAAAAAACCATCGATCGATGTCGTCTTTCCTTTGGATAGCCAATACTAGAAACACATAATGAAACATTAAAGGACCTAGATTTTTTGTCGCATACTTATAGTCAACCACATGAAGATATTGAGCATGAAATGATGGTCATGCCCACAAAATTTCAGCTCCAAATGTTGAGAAATCTAGACCATTGATTAGCTTTCTCTCTCTTCTTAAATGTTGAGGTGAGGAGAAGCGGAGGTGAGGAGAAGTGGAGGTGAGGAGTGAGAGAGAGATGATGTGGAAAAAAGAGAAAAAAACAGTAAAAAAATTTCTCTCCGCCCAAGAGAAGTTCTTCCACGCGCATGAGCAAGATAAGTGGAGAAAAAAGGAGTGGGAGAGAGAGAGGGAAGGAGAAGAGAAGTGAACAGAGGGAGATGGAGATGGAGATGGAGTGAAAGATTGGTAGTGGAAGAAGAAAGCAAAGAGAGCGAGAATGATGTTTTCATGAATTTATATTTTTGTCAGAACAAAAAGAGATAATACAAATTATTATTTTTAGTACATTTTTCCAAAAGAAAAGGATACCATGCTGATAACATGCATATTTAACTTGAAATATTATCATATCTAATTGATATTAATGATTATTTTATGTAATTATGATGCACGTTATCATAGTTTTATGAAATTTTCTCCATTGGCATGCCATTTTACTAAAGTCCACATTTTTTTCATTATTGAGGGTTAATTATGTGTTTTATTAATGTTTGACCTTTTGCAAGGTCAAACAACTTGAAATTAACCGTTTTCCTTGATTTTATTTTGACTTTAGTGGATGATTAAAGGACGAGATTAAAAGAAGAGAATGATACGATGAATCAAAATAAAACTTTAAAGGGTTGACTTAGTATTATTTTGAATTCATTATATTTTCTGGATAAAATTTATATTTCAGGTGGCATGGATTAAAGAAAAAGAAATATGTGATCTAATGGAGAAAATTTGAGTCAAAAGAGCTTTTTAAATTGAAAGTTATTAATTTCTACAGTTTATATATTTTTTTCTGGATTTTATTTTGATTTTTCAGGAATTTATAGAAATAAAAATTTAGCAAAAAGGGAGTTTTTAAGTGCGGGACTACACGGAGCTGTAGGCTTCGCCCATTCCGACACCGGTATCAAATACCGATATCGGTTGCGGTAACGGTATCGGGTATTGTTAAGGTCCTAAACGGTACCCGATACTGACATCCAGATGTCGGTATCGGTTACTGGGTGTCGGTATCAGTTTCCGATATCGTCATCCGATACCGACATCCGCTAACGGCTAGCGTTGGATGTCGATACCGGATATCGATATCGGAACCGATGCCGATACCGACATCCAGTTTAACCCTAAGTTTTTGCGTAATTGTGTTTAACCCTAATTTTTTTAACCCTAATTCTCTATTCTCATTTGTCTAATATTTCTCCCGACTCTCGACGACGACGACGATGACTTGACGAGTCCTTGGAGAACTTCTTCACCAATCGCCATATTCTCTCAGTCTCTAGTCTCTACATCGTCTCTCACTCGCACTTCCGGCGTTCTTCCGCGGTTCTGCACTTCCGGCGGCCGGCGCATTGGAAATTCCGCTGCACTTCCACTTTCCGGCTTTCTTCGAACATCAGATGTTCGCAGTCCGCACTTCCGGCGTTCTTTCGAACAAATCAGGTATTAATTTAGTTCTTCCGAACGGCGTTCTCTTAATTTTTGTTTCTTCTGTCTCTCTCTCTCTCGTTCTCTCTCTCTAATCTTCATCGGTTCATCCAACTCTTCGTCGGTTCGTCCTAATTCTCCTTTACCTCTCTCTCTTCTAAATAAATCCTTTTCCTCGTAATTCTCCTTCTTTCACTTCTCTCCGTGACCTTGATCCCGCTCCTCTTCTGCCTAATTTTCCTTCTTTCACCTCTGTCTCTAACCTTCATCCAATTTCTCTTCCTCATTCTCCTTCCGTCACCACTATCTCTTTCATTGAATTTTCAGAGTCAATTTAGAGATTGCATGAATTTTTCAAACTATATTTAATTCGATGTGAATTGATCTTTCTGTGATATACTGATAATCAGTGGACAGTAGGGAGTTTCGGGCTCAATGTACATCAGAATTACAATTTCTCATCCGGATCTACATCTTCCTTGGAATTTAATCAGAATTTATGCTCAGAATTATCCGATGTGCTAAGAATTTATCTGCCTCAGTAAAGAAATTATTTTATAACTTTGTAGAATGAAGAGAATTTGTGTGCTAAGTGCTAAGAATTTAAAATTTAAAATCAGAATTTATAATCAGAATTTATAATTTTTTCCCCAGCAAATTCTGTTATTTTATTTAAAAACAGTAAATTATGAGTATCTTTTATGATATTAAATTTATTATTATTGAAAAAAAAATTGCAAGATATGATTGATGTAATGTTTTGAAATTTATCTTTTCTTCTTCTTTATCTAATTTATGAATTATGATACCCTGAAATGTCATTTTCCTTTGTTATTAAATATGTTTTTAAAATCCAAAAAATCTGAATTTATTTATGAATTCGGTTTTTTTATCCAGACGAAAATAATAATAAAAAGCTTTAAATGACTTTCTACTTTTAAATTATATTTGTTGTTTTTACTCTCTTATTATTAAAACTATTTCTGTTATTTTATTAAAAAAACAGTAAATTATCATTATCTATAATTATTTTAAATTTGTTCCTCCATGTTGTATTTGAATTGCATGATTTCTGAATTACTTTTTATTTTAGAAAATGTCGACAGTGGAGAGTTCGAGTTCATTACACGTGGATGCCACAGAAGCAAACACAGATGTGACACCATCTATTGATGAGCAAGGGTCAACAGGAGTGAAGCGAAGCCGCATCACACGATCTCCCATCATGCAATATTTTAAATTGATGCATGACCACACTTACTCGTGTGAAATTTGCCGACAGAAATATCCAGACGTCATGCAAGGGGTCATTAAGCGTCCAACAGACGGGAGCACTAATGTCTTTTGGAAGCACTTTAAATATGTGCATCGAAGGCTATATGATGCACTTAAGGGATTTGGCGATGATCATGGCGGCCAACAATGCATAATTACTGAAGGGGCAGATGGGCAATTGAAGATCGAGGCCCCGAAGAAGCGACCCCTGGGGGGTCTAACCCCCGATGAGACGAAGGATGTCATTGCCCGTTTCATGTGCCTCACCGACTCTCCTTGGAGCATCGTCGACCACAAAGCTTTCAAGGAGTTATGGCGATATACGACGCAGATGGAAGTAGATCCCTGACGTGTCGTTTTCGTGCATCGTTAAAACACAAAGACGATGGTCAAACAAAATTTATAAAACCGAACTCACAAAGACAAGATAGAATAATCAAGTATTGGGTAAGTATCGGGTCGATCCACAGAGAGCAGGGTTGACTTTAATCGCAGAGTTGACTTGGTCAAACTTAGGTTTAAAAGGAGTTTTAAATAATAGAAAATAAGATGCAAAATATAGAAATGATATAAATAAGGTAAATAAGAAGTTTCAAGAATTGAAATCTCGGATTTGACAGAGAAAAGTCAAAAGTCAAAGTCAAAGCATTGACTTTGACCAACAGTAGGTGTTCTGTAAAATCAGAGAATCAAAAAGAGTCAGAAGATTACGAAAATTATATATTTGGAAACTAGAGAGAAAATGGAATTTATTGATATATAATTAGTAATTTTTAGATAAGAAATGGATTTATTATGATTTATTGAAAATCAACTATCAGAAAATCCCCAAAATTAACACCTCAAAGGAAATCTTCAAATTGAATGACCAAATGAAATCCAAATCTTGAAATTTATATCTCAATGGAAATCTAAGAACCAGAGGAATCCAACAAGACCAAAATTATCAAATTCTGATTTGTAAATAAAAAGTAATTGACCCCGAAAGTCAACGTTTGACTTCTGATGAAATATGAATAGTCCGTGGTCAAATGTTAAATTGAAGGGTCAAATGAACTCGGAATTTGCTGAATTTGCTATCCGCGGAAAGCTGATGAAAAGAGGAATCCAATGAAACCAAAATCAAGTGATTTGGACTTATAATCAAAGAGATATCCTATTTTCAAAATTAGCAACTTTTCGGACCTAAAATTGGGGAAAATGAAGAACACTATGAACTAATTTGCAAAATTAAAGATCTAAACCTAATAAAAATATAAATTACCTCTTGATAATCGATCGAACCTCACTACTAACCAAATTGCCGCAAGAATGGGGTCTCAATTCTCGTGGATTGAAGCGAATTTGCTCGGATTCTTCCTCGTGCACGTTCGGAATTCAAGGGGAAAATTCGATGAAATCAAGAGATGAAATCGTGATTATCATGCTTCAATGGCTGCGTCTCTACACTCTTGGAAGCAGAGGATCACGAGAACTTAAGACCTTCCTCGAAACTCGCTTAATTTCTTCACGAATCGATCAAAAGTTGAAGAACAAAGAAGGGAAATACATGCTTTTAAAGAGGGAAATTGGCCCGAGGATCATGGGCAATTGACGCGTTCGTGGGGCGGTTTTCAAGCGTCGTGGAGGCTCTTCCTTGGGCATGGGTCGTGGCTTCAAATCCGCGGCGAATAGGCTTGAATTTCGCTTCAAAAAAAAAGCTTCAAAATCGGCCACGATTTTCGCGCGATCGACCACGATCGAGCGTCGATCGTGCTCCAGGTTCTTCGAAACTGCTGCTCAACGATCGTGGAATAAATTCCACGCGGGAGGTTCCACGATCGCGGCTCGATCGTGCCGCGATCACGGTTCGATCAGACCGCGATCGTGGTGTTCTTCCACGCGTCGCCTACAGCGTCGGATTGGAATCCGACGCTCCAGATTCCCGCGAAGAGAGAGAAACACCGCTCTTCACCGTAGCCGTCGGATCACGATCGATAGGTAAGTCATCGCCAGCCGTCCATCTTGACGAAAATCGGATGATGATTGTTGCGAACGATCTGAAGCGTTTATCTCGCGATGCTTTCTCTGCCGTCTGATGGGGATCTCACGTTCTTCACCTTGTCGAAGATCGGACGCTTTGGACGCTTCCACGTGGCGAAAAGAACGGTGTCGATCGCTTCACTTAACTGATATATTAAGCACGTGCGTGATTGATGATCACGTGGACTTGGGTCCACGCGATCTCCGCCGTTTTGATGCGATCCGACGCCCGCCAAACCGCCACGTCACCTGCAAAACAGAATCGTGTGGGAACATAGTCCCACACGGATTAAAAGGAGGGAGAGGACGCAATTAAATAGGGGAGTGGCTTCCCCTATTAATTGTCCTCATATCTCCTCTATGTCCAGTACACGTGGCGCCCTACACGGGCGCCCACGTGGCCGCGTGGCCTCCCTGCCACTTGGCGCGCCCCGTGTGCCTCCTGCGTGGGCCACACGTGTCCTGCCACGTGGCCTCAGTGCCACGTCGTAACGGCACGGTGGTCCGGCGCGCCACGTCAGCCGCCACCTGGGTACGCCTGCCACGTCATCAGTCGGGGGCCTGTGGACCAAAATAGCCCCCTTTTTCGCGATTTTAACAAGAAAATTAATCGAAAAATCACTTTAAAATTCAAATAAAAATCAGAAAAAGGGCTAAAACTTTAGAAATTCATATTTCTCAAAATACAACTCCTTTTTAATCCAAATTTTCTCTATTGGATCACAAATTCTCTTCTTTTTAATATCATGTCAATTAAAATATATTTAGAATGAAGACATCAAGATGAATTAAAATTTACCTAAATCATTTTTCATTAAACACTTGAAATCATAAATTCATCTTGAAATTATCTTTCCAAATGTTTACTAAAGTCAAAAATCATTCCATAACAGAGATTAACTTCTGTTCATTTAAAAAAAAAGATTAATCATCTATTAAGCATGAAATTATCCCTAATTTATGCATAAATATCAACTTTAGTAAAATGACATGCCAATGGAGAAAATTCCTAAAAAGTATGATAACATGCATCATATTCACATAAAATAAGCATGAATATGAGTTAATTAAGATAAGAATTCATGTTATAAATGCATGTTATCAATTCCCCTAGTGCAAAGGTCATCAAGTCATGGACAATGAAGATGTATCAAAAGATGAAAGAGACTATTGCAACGGGGTTCACTTTAGTACATCATGTGATGCTCACAGCAGATGCGTGGACAGCAGAAAATGGATGTGGCTTGTTGGGTGTCACAGCGCATTGGATTGATGCTACCTGGGAATACCGTGAGTGTGTGTTGGCAGTGCGAGAGCTCGCCGGGAAGCACGAAGGCAAAAGTATGGCATATATACTACTTGAAATTATAGAAGAGTTTAAGTTGCAGGCTAAGGTTAGTCTTCTCTTCTTTATTTTTTAATTTCTTATTTAGTAATTAGTATACTCTGAAATCTCATTTTCCTTTCTTATAAATTGTGTTTTTAAACTCCAAAAAATCTTAATTTTGAAATTTTCTTAATGATGTGAAGTTATAGAAGAGTTTAAGTTGTAGGCTAAGGTTAGTCTTCTCTTCTTTGTTTTCTAATTTCTTATTTAGTAATTAGCATACCCTGAAATCTCATTTTCCTTTCTTATAAATTGTGTTTTTAAACTCCAAAAAATCTTAATTTTGAAATTTACTTAATGATTTGAAATTATGGAAGAGTTTAAGTTGGAGGCTAAGGTTAGTATTTCTTCGATAGGTATTAATTTCTCATAAAACATCAATTTATATTTTGAATCTTTTAGATGGGTATTAATTTTGTATTCTTATTTCAGGTTAGTGGTGTGACGACTGATAATGCGTCCAGAAATAAGAAGATGATTGCTATAATGGCGAACCAGTTAAAAAGAGACAATAAGAACTTCACCACGAAAAGGCACATACCGTGCTTCGCACATATTTTGAACCTCGTTGTTCAATCCGCCATTAAGAGCTTTGACATCCCTTCTGCTTCTCAGTTGATGGTAGAAGAAGGCGAGAAGCAATTGACGGCTTCTGATTATGCTAGTGATATGGATGTCGAAGAGGATGTTGATGTTGGTCCTTCGACATCGACATCAATGCATAGGGTACATGTCACACTCGGCGAGGCAGTGGCAAAAGTGAGGACATTGGTTCGGGCTACCCGCAATGGTAGCCAACGACGGCTTATGTACGCGAAACTATGCGCTGACTTGAAGATGTCTAATAATAACCTCCTCGAATTAGACTGTCCGACGCGATGGAACAGCACCTACGACATGCTTCGAGCCGCCATTGAGAAGAGGGCCGTCCTAGATGAAGGAACATCACATTTCAAGACAAATGGGAGGGAGACGAAGATATCAAAGGACGAGTGGGAATTACTACGGATATTTACTGATTTATTAGAACCATTCTCCTTCGCCACTCAACATGTTTGTCAAATAGTGACCCCAACAATCACCGACGTATTATTTATTTTGCAAGTATGATAGTAGAACTTAATAATTTTATTTTATTTGCATCTCTTTTTAATTGTTTCATGACTTAGTCTGATTGCCTCTCTTATCTATTTATCTTATAGGAGCTTGATTTGCATATGAGCAACGTGATTAATCGCGTTGAAGAATCGACACTCTTCGTAGCGATGAAGAAATTGGGAATCGAGGAGAAGATATCGATGGACCTTGCATGTATGGTGATGAAGGCAAAGTTGGATAGTTATCAGCATAAGGTATGGGAAAATCATGTTATCATAGCAGCAGCTCTATTGGACCCCTATCAGAAGGGTTCAATGCTTGATGAAAGGACAAAGAAAGCGGCGATAGCGTATATTAGAGGCCGCTTACCCTCCCCACCGCCAACTTCATCTACTACATTGCCACCTTCTACTCCCAGCAGCTCGACTAGTAGGCAAGATTGGTTGAAATGAGTATGCAGGAAGAAAGATGGACCCGCGCAATCGACATTGACACCCTCAGAGCAATTAGATGCTTATATGAATGAAACTGTGAAAGATGAGGGAGACCCCGTGCTACATTGGTGGGCTCGTAAGGGAAACATTGCATATCCTGCCCTTGCCCCCATTGTATGAGAACTCTTGGCAGTATGTGTAACTAGTGCTCCGTCCGAACGTGTGTTCTCTGCCGGTCGAGCTGTGGTCACATACAAGTGTGCACGTCTCACGGCACAAAGCATCGAAACACTAGTGACCGTAAAGTGTTGGCTTCGGGGGAATAACTCCAAGTGGTATGATAATGTCCACGATGAGGATGCCGACATGACAGTCATTGTGGATGAAATGGTATGAACATTATATGCAGGGAATTCATCACTTATCATATTATTTACAGTTAAATGTTATGATTTGCTCACTCATTTTCATGACTTAACCTTGAAGGGGATAAGCAACTGCGAAGGAGGCTCCAACGCTTGACGATCATCCCAAGCAATAACGAGGAAAGAGCATAGGGTTCGGCGATGAGATGACCAAACACCCGATGGGGAATGCTGACGTTTATTTTAGACGATTAGAAAACTTTATAGTTCTTTGTAGACGTTTATTTTAAAGTTTCTAGGGTTTTTTTATCAATTTTTTAGAGAGGAATTCTATCAGTTTTTTTTCAAAAATTACCCACTTAACTTAGAGTCAAAATGTAAACATGATTATCATGCAATTAATGTACAATTTACAAGATTGACTATCCTATTCATCTCATTATGATTTGATATAAAATTGGTGAATAATTTTCTATCTTAAATGGTTACTTATAAGGAAATTAAAATAATATTTCCCTCACTAATACGTTTTATAAACTTATCAATCTTAATACAATTGCACTTGTAGTAAGATATTAATCTAATATCTTGGATAATGATGGATCAAAAGTAATATTATTTACAATGTTAATATTTCTTAGCTTAAGAGTCAAAATGTAAACATGATTATCATGCAATTAATGTACAATTTACAAGATTGACTATCCTATTCATATTATTATGATTTGATATAAAATTGGTGAATAATTTTCTATCTTAAATGGTTAATTATAAGGAAATTAAAATAATATTTCCCTCACTATTACGTTTTATAAACTTATCAATCTTAATACAATTGCACTTGTGATAACATGCTATTTTTACATTAATTATAAAAAAATTAAACATTATCATCTTTAATCCTAATTATAATTGAGATCATAAACATGTTTTAGTGATGAAAATATAAGAGAAAATATCTTTATTAACATTTATGTATTTTTTTATTAAGTTAATTTATAAAGTACATAAATGTATTAAATTAATTAAAATTCATTCTATTATTATTTTAATAAATTGACTTTTATAATGATAGATTATTTAATTTAGAATCCAACAAAACAAATTTGAATTAATTTGGAGTTGTATTTTAGAAAGTTATGATTTTTACAATTTTATAGAATTTTTTTGGAATTTTTCAGATTTATATTTAATTTTATTATCAATTTTTATCATTTAAAACAAATAAAAAATTCGCAAAAAGCTGGTAATTAACGTGCGGGCCCACGTGGCGCAGATGTAACATCAGGGTGTGTATTTATATTTACTATATAGTATGATATTAATAAGTATATAGGTCTTCTGATTATCGGAAGACAAAATGTTAACCCTTAAATATCATCGACATTATATAGCCGACGAATTCCATTTATTTTCCCTGTGTGGGACTAAAGTCCCTTCGATTTCTTGTTTGCAGGACGTGTGGCGCGATGAGAGGCGCTCGATCGAAATCACAATGGACGTGTGGCGTCGATGCGGTGGACACGAAGTCCACCCGATCAAGAAAGGCGCACGTGGCTTAATAAAAGTTTAAGTGATTCATCTCAGCCGTCGATCACACGAATTATAACGGCTGAGATCACTTCTAATCGATGGACTTCTCGAGACATCACAACCGCTGGATCAAAATCCAACAGACGATCAGAACTGAAGCGCCTCTTCATCAACCCATCTCGACCCTTGATTCGCGATCAGACGATCATCAGACGAAGGCGACGATTCGTGAATCAACGCGCGATCGTGATCGTTGATCGCGATGAGTCCATCAGATCCAACGGTTGAGCCCATGGAACATGGTATCGGGAGAATACCGTCATCCGGTACAGGTATCTCCCAATACTGTCATCCAGTACCGTCATCCGTTACCGGTTCGGTACTGGAAGCATCCAGTACCGCAGCCGGTCCCCCCTTTAATCCGATACCTGTCATCCAGAACTGGATGACGGTATCGAGTACTAGATACCGGTCATAGGGTACCGGTATCAGCAGATACTGGTACCGGATGACGGTAGGCGAACCCTACGGAGCTGATGTGGCATGACGCGGACACGTTGCTGCACCACTTGGCCCGACACAGACCCATGTGGGGGCTTACGTGGTGCGAACGAGGCAGATGAATCTTATTGGGCCCACGGGTATAGTGGCCCCAGGAGACAAGATAAGCGGGGCATACTAGGCCCAGCGTGCGATGCAAAGTGATTAATCACTTTCCCCTTATATAGGTGATAATTTATGTTTATTTCTTCCGTGTGGGACTAATGTTTCTCTTTAGTTAGAAAGTGAGGTGGCAATGCATGGAGCATTAGATTAAAGTGTGGAAATTGGTGCGCGTTGATCTCGTGAATTTTGGTCCACCAGATCACGATCAAATGTACATGCTTAATTCAGAGTCGTCAATTGCATTAGTGAAATCCAACGTCTGCGACTTAATTTCGCAATCGACGAATTGTGGAGTGACATGTGGCTGCATGTCGATGCTCTGATGAAGATTGAACGGTGGAAATGAAGGAGAAGTGGAGCCAGCGTCGTGGAATCGTATTCCACTTATCGCGCGCGATGTGGCATCATCGTGGCCGTTCAAGCCTCCTTAAGCGAAATAGACGGCCCAGATTTATCGCGATTAATTCTTCTATAAATAGAAGTCCTCTCTTACGGAAATATAACTTTTGATTAAATGTGAAGAAATTAAGCTTTTCTAAGGAAAATCTTGAGTTCTTTGTGATTCTCTTGCGTTCTAAACTCAATTGCGCATTCATTGAGGCAAGTTAATAACAAATCATTGTGAGAAAACATTTGGAAATTGCCCCTTGAATGATAAAATCACGATGAAAAGGGGAATCAAAGAAATTCTCAGCAATCAAAGCAATTTGAGGCTCAATCTTTGTTTCAATCGGGTTACTAGTGTGATTCCTTCATAATTCTCACAATTAAGATAAATTTTGTTTGACCAATGATCGTGTGTTTCAACGACCTCAGTAAATCGATAAGATACACGCCTACGCTTTAGTCACCTTCCACTTCACTTTTTTTCCTGCTAAAATATGTCATATCGTTGTATTATAGACATAATTTTAAGGTAATTCTCTCGCTAGACCTTTTAATCTATGGAGGATGAGCTTATGTGGTGGCGTACGACCCCAGTCGCCACCAAGGCATGACACTACGGCGCCGGAGGAGCCGACACCCACGCGCGTCCAGCCCCCTCGACAGGCGAAGACGAAGGATGCCGACTTTCACTACACTAAGTGAGGACTTCATCTCGCCACCACGAACTTCATCGGAGCTCGCGCGCGCGATTTTATCGTTCTACCCTTTCCTTTATTTCGCACTTTTGTAGCCCGCACGTGTTTAAGCGGGCCTTTGCATATCTTCTTCTCTCTCTTTTAGGCCTTGGGGGTGGGTTCCCTTCGTTTCGGGACCCTAGCCTAAGGCCCTTTCCCTTTGTGAACCTTATTTCCTTTCTATGAGCATGGGTGTGGGTTGTGGGCATCAAGTGGGCCCTTTCCTCTCTTAGCCCACCATGGGCTCTATAAGAGGGGAAGGGACCCCCCCACAAACCCTAGCCGTCATTTGAGAAAAGAAGGGTTTCCCTCTCGAATGGCTGCTCAAGAAAGGTTAGAGAAGGAGTCCTACCGCCGACGTCGCCGCCGCCGCCGCCGCACTCGTTGGTGCCGCCGCCGCAGCCGCTACCTCCGCCGCCACTCCTTGCCCTAACCCCGGGCTTGTTCCAAGCCGCCGCCATCGCCGCTGCTCCAGGCTACCGCCGCCGCCGCCGCCGCCGCCGCTACAAGCCGCCGCCACCGCCGTTCCTAGCCGCCGCCCGCCGCCCGTCGCTCCCAGCCGCTGCCGTCGCCGCTGCTCAACGCAACACCGCCGCTCTTAGCCCGATTCCAGGCGCCGCCACTGCCGCCGCAGCCCACTGCCGCGCGCCGCCGCCTCCTCTGGTTGCCCCTGCCGCCGCATCTTGCCGCCGCAGCCGCCGCCTCAGACCGCCGCCCCAAGCCGCCGTAGCCACCGCCCCGAGTCGCCTGCAAGCGCCCCCCATTCGCTCCTCGCAAGCACGCCGCCTACTGCCGATTCCGAGCACCGCCTCTGCCGCGCCGCGTTCGAGCGCTGCCGCCGCCGCACTGCCGCCGCTGCCGCCGCACCGCCTGCCGCCGCCCTCGCCCGAGCCGCCGCCGCCGCTGCGCCCGGCAGCCGCCGCCGCGCGCAGATCCGCCTCCGCGACCATCCGCCTCCGCGCCCAGCTCCGCCGCCACGTCGAGGCCGTTTCTGCCCCGTCACCGCGCTCGGTCACGACCCATTTCGCCGCCGAGTCCCGTCGCATCAGGCCCGAGTCACGCGCCTCCACGCCACACCTCGCCGCCCCTTCCTCCGCCGTGCTGCCCGCGGCTCGCTCTGCTCGCGCGATCTTCCTGTCGCCGGCCAGTTGTCGTCTGCCGTCCGCCCCACTCCGCCGAGCTCGCCTCAACGTCGACTACCAGCTGCCGCGCTCGACGGCCTCCCCCTGCCCGAGCCCGACCCAGGGCTCGCGCCCCCTGCGAGTTAGGCACGCATCCTCTCCCCTTTATTTTGAAGCGCAATATCTCTTTCAGTACTTTCCGCACTTGTCTCTACCGTCATCGGGCCTAGTTAGGCTGAGTGAGTTTCGGTTACGGGATTGGGATCGTGGATCCGGCCGTCGGGTTGACGGTCGAGCTCCCATCGACGACTAGAGGTCGCTCTCTCCCCTGCATCGACGAGCCCGGGAGGACTCCCGACCCATCCTACTCGGAGCATCCCAGGAACTTAGTGACGACGTGCCGGAAAGGTTGATTGCTTGAGTAGGACGTCTAGCCATCATCACATCATTTAGACACCGTAGGCCATCCCTTCCCTAGTTTCCCCATTAGTAACTTTAGCATCAAGTCGAGCTCATCCCTCGGTCCTGCATCATTATGTTAAAGAAATGACAGTTGTACAGTTTCCACCAGCACAATGGACTGTTTTCGTGGTATATCACTTCTAGACTAAAAGCTGGGTTGTTTCCGCTGTGCTACGCTTCAACCATCAGCACGGATCTTTGTTCTTTAAATTCTTGAAAGATGACCTCATGTCTCATGTGTCCTCATTTTCTTCAGGTAAAATCGACCATGAAAATCATGGCAATCAGAGGATGAACTATCCACCTACAGTTAAATACAATTTTCAAGAGTGTCTTCTCATGGTAAGATCGATCAAATGAAGTGTCACTCATCCAAAATCAAGGCCCATGTTTCTTTGACTTGTCTTCAGAATGCGTCACCTCGCATCGATCATTTTTCTGCTTACCAGATCTTTGCTGCTCCCAAGCGATGGCGATTTTCCTGATAAACACTTTTTTTCTGTATTGCGTTTTTCAAGGGACTTCCACTTCATCGACCTCCTGGGCATCATTCCTTGGATTGACGACAATATCCGGAATGCGCTTTCGCTGGATTCACGCAGTACGGTTTCTGTGGGGAATTTTTCATTGCGACTAAAGTTTCAGCTGATTCCTGGAGGTTCAAAAGATTTCCAGCATTTTTGTTGGGATTGGCCGGAGATTTCTGGAAGTTGTGGGCTAGAAGGATTGCTAGTGATCCCTGGAGATTCATGCTGCGCAGATTTTGGATGATTTTGGCAACTTCTTGCCGATTTTAGGTGTTTTTCGGCTGTCTAGGCGGCAATCAAGGTAACTGGAAAACGGCCTCGACCGCCCGCATAGGTCAGTCTTGGGCTGGTCGACTGGAGATAGCCCATATGTGATTTTCTATCCCATCTGGATTATATAATGGGCTGTTGGTCTGTTTAGGGCAATTTGAACATTGTGGGCCGGATTTTCTGCTACATTTTTTGCCACTTTATACTGTCACATTAAATAATGGTATTGAAATTTTCACTCAATTCACCCAATTTTTCCCCTTTTTTATTCATCCATTCAACTTAGAAGTCTATTCGATTCCAAGGATCATACCTGTTCATGTTGAACCATGTGAGAAAATTTGTTTTCATGTAATAAATTCCACAATCTATTTTTTTTGCCATGTTCATAATCAAGTTTAGCCTTTTAGAACTACATATCTTATACTAAACTTCAAGAGGCCGCATGATTTTCTCAATTAAATGGAACCCTTTGGAGACCAATGACATGACAACCCATTAACAGTTATATCGCTTTTCACCTGTTCATGGTGACAGATTGAGATTAAATTGGGCAACTTGTATTAACATGGGTGGAATGTTGAGCATGTGCATTAAATAAAAGAGTACCATAGTAACCTATGGTCAAATGAAGATACATGATGTATGGTAATGATCCCTTACAAGACTTTGTCATGAATTAAGTAAAATCAATTTCAATGTGCTTCATACACTTGTGAAAAATATGATATTCGTCGATGAGTATAGTCACTGCGTTATCATAGTGCATAGGGATAAGTGTCTAAGATGTAGTTTCCAAGTCCTGTAGAAGAGATCAAAGCCACAAGTCTCACAAGTTTTTTTTACCGTAGCACAATATGTGGCTTCTACACAAAAATCAAGAGCACCAAATGACCAATTTTCTTTTGACATATGTGGAGTAGCTCATGGTTAAATTTTGGTCTCCTTTGTCTTTAGGATATATACACTCAGAGTAAGTCACAACTAAACAGATGTATGTTTTGCTTCTAGATAAGCTCTTTGCTAAGGGCATGCCTTATATATACAAGTACTCTCACAACACCTTGCCAATTCTCCTTACAATTTTCCTCCATAGACTAGCTAAAAACACCAACAACAGAAACAAAGGCATAACATCATTAGATAGATTAACTTCCCCAAAATATATATATATATTATTTGGCCTCATCTGACAAGAGTGAACCATTATTCCTAATGAAGCCTCTATCATAGAAAAGTTATGGCTTGTAGGCAAGTAAATCTTGTTTCCTAAAGAAGAGTAGATGGCATGTTTCTTTCACGATAGGACAAGCTTACCTAGCCAATAAGCAATCTCTATCCCATGGAAGTACTATAATGTTTTCAAGTCCTCCATCATCAAAGTGTTGACTAAGATAAGCCTCTATAGTGTAGATCCTAGACTCGTCATTTCTAGTCAATAGAATATCATCAACATAGACATAAAAGTATCATGACGCCCTTGATAATGGATATTATGTAGCATGTATATTCATGTCTCTTTTTTATGTTGACTAAATTTTTATTCTTTGTTAATCTTGTGTCATGTTTGTAATGAAGTCCATGAGCATATGCAATGACTAAGTGAATTGTGATAAGATTATAATGAAATGATTGCTTATCTTTAAACATATATTCTAAGTATTACTATTTAAGAGATATTCGAGAAGGACATCAAAATATCCAAAAGGAATAATAACATTTGATTTGACTTATATGATGAGTATGATTGATCCTATAACTGTTGGTATGGAGGCACTAAGGACAAATAGATAGTGAGAAATAATCCATTGAATTAATCTGTATGAATCCCTTAATGGTATTATACAAAACTCTTAGTTAGGTTGATTCATGTCATACTTGTGTATGTGATCCAACCTAAGACGCCAAAAATATCTTATGGATAAATGATCATGCTTTGACTCTAATTCAGAAATCCCTAGCCTTAAGATCTCTAATATTTCATAGATTATATACGACATAAAGTCCTCAAAGGTGATTGTATAATCAAGATGGGATCATCTTCCTTTGATATAAGAGAAAATTAACTCAATAAAAGAGATGCACTTAAATCATTGGCCAAGGTAGGGGAATATCAAAGAACGTGTCCTTTGATAATTTCCTCCATGCATGTGTACAAAATTGAGTACCTAATTAGGGTTTGATAGTTGATCATATCCTAAGTCATTCATAAATCTCGCACAAAGATGGATTATACCTATAACATGTTATCTTCTAAAACAATAAAGTTTCTATAAGACAGCTCTAATACACTCTATATATTATACAACACATGGTGTACTACGTCACCCAAAGGGCTAGTCACTTGACCATGATTAATTATTGATTAAATAATATATATGTTGATATAGTTTATTATTTATGTTAAATATTTAATGTTATTAAGTTGATAAAGTCATTAACTATCTAGATATATGGGCCAAGAAGGTCTCACACATAAGGACAATAGACATTAGTGTATATAGACATCTTTATTAAGGTTTTTTTATGAAAATTTCTAAAAAAAGAGTTCATTAATGAGTAGGCTCCCACCCCCTAAGGGTACCCATGCGAGCCTTGGTGAAAACCTACCCCTCTATTCCTTTGCCTCTCCCCAAGTGATATAGTGAGACTAAATGGTGAGGAGATTTTCAAAGAATTAAAAAATCTATTTATGATGATGAAAATGAATGCATCAATTATACATTATCACTAGGAATATGAATATATTCAAGAAAAAAATTTCTTGAAGCCAAACCTACTATGCGTAATTCACACTAATGTGTGTGGACTCTTTGACTCTAGCTTCAATGGCCAAAATTACATCACCTTAATGATGATTACTCTGAATACGTATATTATAAACCAATCTATGATAAATTCAAAATTTTATGGTGATTATAGATTTCAAAGTAGTGGTAGAAAAGCAACTAGGCAAGTTTAAAAAATGTGTATGATCTAATAAAGGAGGACAATAGTAAGGCTGATACACTTATAATGGACAAAATATCACAAAATTTGGCACTACAAATTGAAGGGAAATGAGATAATTTATCACAACAATATGCAAAGCACACTCCTTATGAAAAGGGTTGATCACTAAGTAAATATAATGCTCAAGAATATGGTTAGAGCTATGGTGAGTCACCTAGCCTCACTTACCTCATTGTGGGGGTAAAGACTTGAGAATTTTTGTGCATATACTAAAGAAGGTGCTACGATCTTAGGCTCGATAAGCCCTCAAAATTTTGATCAAAACATTTAATACAACGACGGTTCATAGAAAGAATTCTTGAAGTTAGCCAAGTGTTCAGCCTCTTACAATATCTACTCAATCACTAAACCATCAAATCTTCTCATTGACACTCTTCATAAAGAGAGAAATAGAAGAAAGGAGAGAGTTTCCACAAGACTTGCATAGGCACCATGATTTTGTAGTTGTTTTTCCTCATATTTTTAGGCATTGGGGTATGTAAAGTTTTCACAAACACCTTAAGAACTATGTCTTTGTCTACCAATGTCCATAGATCTTATGTGAGTGAAGGTCTAAGTTTGTATATCTTACTAATCACAAACTCCATTGACCCAATAACACTTATTGGTCAATCTTATCAGTAAATTATACCAACATATTAAATTAATTAATTAAGCAAATGATTTAACCCAATTGATTAATTTGAGTTTCCATTACATTGGTTGCCAAGCTACGCCACCTCCTCTAAGAGATATGGAGTTTACAAGAACTCTCTTATGAAACATTACCATCATCAATATATATAAAATCGTTTTATATGTATAAGATTATGAATGACTTATGGTTGGGTCAATGTTTAAACCGTGATCATTTACTCAAGTTAGAACTAATTTATAGAGGAAATTATCAAGAACACCTTCCCCAATATTTTTCGCTATGTTGGTCAATGATTTAATTGCATCTCATTTCTTGAGTCAATATCCTCTTATATTGAGGGACAAATGATCTAATCTTGTCTAAACACTTAACTCCAAGGAGGACTTTATGTCATATCTAATATTTAATGTTTGGAGATCCCATTACTTGGGATTATTAGGTCATTGTTAAAACTTGATGATCCATTCATAACATGTCTTTGGTATCTTAGGTTAGAGGACTTTATATCACAATAGTGATATGAATCAAGCTGATTGACAATTAGGTATAATGACAGTGAGGGAGTCATGTAGATCAATTCAGTGAACTTCTTTTTCTAAAGAGCACCCACTATCTATCTTTGTTGTCTCCACATCGACAACCAAACAATCAGCCATATTCATCATATCAGTAGGATCAATATAATGTTATTCTTTTTTATATTTTAATGTCTCTCTTATAATCCCTCAAAGATCAATATTTAGAACACATGTTTTAATACTAGTGATCAATATATTATGATTTCTTTAAAATTCACAAAGTAATTACAAATGCTCATAGACCTTATTGAAAATATTACACACACATAATAAAAATAAATTCTCATTTTAAGGAATGTAAACAAGATATGAAAGTGTGGCCATATAATATCCATTATGATCAATATATTATCAAATTAAATGATGTGTGCATTATGACCCTTGAGTTTTTGAAATGTAATTTATCTATCCATAGTAATACCATGTTAAGATCAGGTCTAGTGAGAGATTGTTAGTGCTAACATGGTTTAACACTAAAAGTTTCAAGGGACATCTGTTGTTACTCTCTAGCAAGTTAAGCTAGAGATTTTAGTTGTTGCTTCCCTTGTCTTTTAAGGTCCTTGGACATAGAAGAGGTCAATTGTCATCTTAAAAGCCGAAATACCACACAAGGACAATCCAGCTTTAGCACGGTCTTCCATTGCATGGCACCTCAAGGCAAGAGCTCTATCAATCATGATTAACATTGTTAGATAAGGAATGTGCCATCAAGATCAATAATTTGTAAATCAAAATACATGTGAATGATTAGCTAATTTGTACATCATTGCCATAAAATGTATAAAATCATATAGGTGATTATCGCACCACATGAATTTTCTCTACCATTAGTGGATGAGGCTTGCTACAAAAGCATCGCATGTTGCTTCCAATCATCATAAAAGATTTGAAATTATCTTGATTTCTCGAAGTCCCACACACTCTATCTCTCTCTTCAATTCATCTTCTCTAGCATTTATGATATTTGTTTCCTTGCTTCTAGGAAACAAATGACCATTTGATGGACTAGTTTCAAATTAAAAAGGATATTCATCTCCTAATAAAAAAATTATCATCATTTACATCCATTTTGTAAATGATTTTGTAAATTTATAACAAAAAATTGATTTTCTGCCATCCATCTCATCAAAAAGGAGGGTCATAACTGTAAGCAAAATTTCACAGCCCATTACTGACACTAGACAAATGTAAGCCATTTCAACTACTTTTACATCTTGGATAGTGCATATTGGTCCATTTACACTCTATTCAGACCAAAAAGGGCAGTAGAATAAGTAGAAGCTAGGGATTGGTGACCAATGATTGGATCAAGGGAATTGAATCAACCAATACAGTTATCGATCAATAAAAATGGGCCTTGATCAATCAATGATCAAGGCCCCTATATTAGTCCAAGCAACGATCGAATAAGAGATCAATGATGGAATGAGAGACCAGAGATCGATCAATGATCTCTCATTTTAAATTGCAATTTAATCATTTATCAAAGTGTGGAGTATTTATTTCAGTTGTTTAAAATTTTGAACATTTTTGTATATCTATTTTAATTTTCTGTCAATCTTTTAGTGCATACCGTCAATCATATTGACTATTGCTTCCTCTATCTGATCAATCAATCACCATATCAACCTCGATTCTGTTCCTCAATAAGCTCGAGAAAATGATCAATACCCCCAGATATGAATGTCTGTACTACCCAATTGTCCGATCGAGGGGATTAATCAACATAAAATCAATCATGATCCCCTCGATCAGACCGGATAGCTGTTCCCAAGCAGAAACTCGAGGCATCAGTGAGAGAAGAAGAGAGAGAAGAAAACGGGCTTCAAATTCAACTGTCAGAAACTTTACTGAAGAAGATTCAAGGGATCATCAGATTAATCGTGTTTCTATTTATAGATGTTTTCAAGCACGATTAATGGAGTGTGAGAGACGCGGGCAGGGAAGATGAAAAGGGTCAGCGTGACATGTCATAAATTTCCTTTGTAAATGCACAAATCTAGTTTGTATCTCGAAAAGATGAGATACAGAGAGAGAGATAGAGATTAAGAGAAGAAAGAATACTGATAAGCGAGGCAGCGCGACTCAGCCATCAGCTCTGGACTCAGGCGGAACATAAGTACGCAAAACTCCATCTCGTCAAGGGCGCCATCCCCGTCCAAGTCCCCTTCTTTGAGCATCCCCATCAACTCCCCGTCAGAAAGTCCCTCCAATCCTAACGCTGGAGCGTTCCTCTTCAAGCTGTCGAACGTTATCAAACCTCTCGTCGCGTCCGCCAGCAACCGAAAACCTCTGCAGAGCTCCTCCAGCAATCCCTCCGCCCCCAGTTTTTGCGCCATCACCGGCAAATGATCTTCGAACTCGCTCCTTTCCGCCATTGAAAGATCGAGTAGAGGAGGGAAAGAGGGTACAGGGAGATAAATAAGAAGATTTGGTAGGGGATCCCGGAAGGAGAACGGCAGGCTTCCCGTGGAAGACAGCCTATATGGTAGCTGTCAGTTGACGAGGTTCCAGGAAGATAATATGGGAAGAGAGTAATGATGATCTAGAGAGAGAGAGGGAGGTTCAGGGAAGGAGGCCAGACTTGCGGCTTAACGCGTCGCTTGCGCGGTGCGAGCTGGAAGTCTGAAACTTCAAACGGAGTTTCGTTGACCTTAGAGGGGAAAAAATTAATAAAAACTCCATAGTCTTTGCCGGAAATGGTAATATTTAATAATCTGTGAGCGGTGGGGTAAAGTCAACGGTGGGGCATGGAGATCGTTTCGAAGCCAGGAAGCCCTCTCTCTCTCTATCTCCCCTGGGACCAGAGGAAACTGGTAGATGAAAGGAAACTTCGGAAGGTTCGAAGGAAGCTTCCGATAAAGAAAATTCAACGCTCTCTCTCTTGGTGAAAAAAAAATTATATATTCGGGTTCCTGTGCAGAGATTCGTGAACGCGCCGTAGATTCGTCATTCCTCGTGAAGAGGAAAATATCACGTGTTGTCCTTTTCCGGCAGTTGCCAGTTCCTCCCTCTTTCTTCGCGTCATGAGCTTTCTCATCAAACTTTTGACCCTTCAGCGGCTCTCTCTCCATGAGCTTTCTCGTGTGTTTCCTTCGAGTCATTTTCTTTCATTTAGTGTTGACGGTTCCTTCTTCAGCTCTTTTTTGTCTTGCTCTCCCCCTCTCCCAATGCATCTCATTAATATCTATTTCAATCATTTCTCACTCCTCTACGCATCTCTCTTCCTCTCTCTATGCATCTGTATAAACATGCATCCTACCCCTGTTTTATGATGAGATTCTACTAATGACATTATTGATCTATTTACATATCATAAATGTTTCTAGGTATAGTATATCCACGAAGGATATCAAGTGTCCACATTAGGTAATCACAATCCGATTTGATTGAGGGGATCATGATCAATTTTACGTTGATCGATCCCATTGATAAGTCAATTAGATAGGATTGACTATTAAATTGAAGGGAGTTGATTACTTCCTAAGTCAAATCAATAATTAAGTAGAGACCACTTGAAATTTTTTTAAGTGATTTTAGTAAAGTTTGAAGTTAAATATTTTATGATCTTGTTATTTCTTAAATTCTAAAGAATGGTAGATTATTTTTTATTAAATAAAGAATTAAATTTAAAAGGAGTTATATGTTAAAAAATATGATTTTTTTAATTTTTAGGAATCTTTGAGAATTTTTTCAAAAATTTATTTTTCTAAATTTATTATATTTAAATAAATAAAGAAGGGGGATTTTTGCATGCTGATGTGGGCACAGCTAAGGTGGTTGTGTGTGCTTGCTTGGCGACACGCAACATCACCAATGGGTTCCACGTGGTTCATCAGTGGTGCCCATATGGAGCCGCTTAAGGGGAATATTAGTTTTCAAATAATCATATTTATAAACTAATGGTACTTAATCAAAAATCATTTCAAATTTATAATCCCAAAAATCCTTCATATTTTCACTGCGGGACTAAAAGAAAAGATTCTTTTATTTCAAGTGACATGTCAACATTAGGAACATTAGATCAGTGCAAATCACATGGATTTCATTTTAGCCATCTACTTTTACTTAAGTGGAGAGGGTACTAGGAAATTTTTCATTGGATGACCATTCCTCATATTTTTAGATTGATCTGTGACCTTGATTTGAAGAGTTATAGCAAACAACATTAAATCTGTGCAATGAACTTCCACATGACATGTGATGTGATTTGGAGGGTTGTATGGGAATCTAATAGTAGCAACAACATTTGATATACACGTGATGACATGGCAAAATCTAGGCACTCCAACATAAGTCAATAAACCATGACTTAACAATAACAATTCATCTCCTATAGATGAATCTGAACTGTTGATTGCATCTCTATAGGCTATTTGATAGTGACACCCCAATCCACCTCTTTAAATTTCTCTCTCTTTGATGGTATGAGCATTCTTAGAAAATCTTATTGATAAGAGTATTTGGACAGCTCATTCATTAAATCTCTAGGTGTAATCATATTATAAACTCATTTTCCCATTTACAAAATATTTTCAATCAAGATTTTGATGAAAGATTGAGGAGAAAATTGTCACTTGATTTCTGAAATTCCATTTTGGAATTTGCAAAATGAAAAGTTCTTGATAAATGAATCTATTGGATCATCTTCACAATGGTTTTCGGTTATTAATTTCATATTCTTCCCAATCTATCATCATTTAGCATTATAATTTTCATTTCAGTTCATGATTTGATAGAGTTTTATGAATTTTTATGAATTTCTCTCTTATTACAAGTGATTTTCTATAACTGCCCTATTTGATTTCTCTATGGATTTAAATCTAATTTTCATGATTTTTAATTCTCTAGAAAGATGATTGAGTTATCTTAGATATATATACATATTCCTAAAAAATTATCCCAAATAATCATCAAATTTGATCAAAATCTAAAATATTTAAAAAATAAACGTCAATTCTTGGTGGATTCAATCCTTTCTTACCATTTTTCTAAACTAATTGTGATTACTATTAATTATAGTATGATTATATTGGATTTTTTATGCATGGATCTATGTTTTTGACGTGTGCATGATCACATTTTGTTAATCGTCCTGAGTTTCATATCATGTGCAAGGAGAAGATCTGGTGCGATGAAAACTATGTAGATATTGCTAGAGGCAACAAACTTATGTGGCTTGTGACATCATATTAGAGGAAGAAAATGATGAGATTTTAGACTTGATAAGGCCTCAAAATTTTGATCAAAACATTAAATTCATCGCAAGATATTGATCGAACATTCAAAGAGATAAAACATTAAAGTTGTATCTGCAGGAACACTAGATAGTTAGATCTACTCTTGAAACTCTTAAACTAGAAAGAACAAGAAGAAATGAGATTCTACAACAAGGCTAACATGGGCACCCTAAGGTGTGGTCATTCTCCTGCTATGTTTTAACTTAACATGTTGTGAAATTTTCATAAAAGTCTTCAAAATTTTGTATATACAACATCTATCCACCTATATGTGTAACCCTCAAAGGCCAATATATCTCACTAGTTAATAACTCCATAGATCTAATTGTACTTATTGGTCAAACTTATGAATTAATTATTCAGTATATTGAATAATAGATCAAGGATTGATTTAATTCAATTGACAAGTTCAATGGCCAACCAATTTAGTGTCAAGCTATGCCATGTGATCCCAGAGACATAACATGTGTATTAAAACTCTCTTATGGAATATTTTTGTCATTATAACCAATTTTCAAACTCTAATTGGTTAATTTTGGCCAAATTCTAGTATGTGAAGGAAATCATTGATAACTCCTCCGCTATTTTTATTGCCTTGGCGAAGGATTAAAATAGCTTTTCATTCCTTGATTCAATATCCTCATATAAAAATGGTGGATAATATTATCTTCACCTGTATATCTCCTTCAAGGATTTCATGTTATATTAAATATATAGCCTTTTGGAGATCCTATACTTAGGAATTGAAAATCATAATTAAACATGGTCATCTTGAAAGTCCCAATACAGTGGTGATACTAACTAAAAGGGGGGGGGGAGGAGGAGGTGAATTAGTTAGTATTGGTTATTTACGTTTTCTAAATGCCTTTTTCTACGATCCCTTTTTATCACTCTCCACTTGGCCTCAAGATGCACGACTGATTTTATACTAGTTGGGGGACCTAATGTCCCTTAATCCAGCCCCCAAGTACTATAGGCTCGAAGCCTCCAATCTAACCAAAAAGAAACCTAATCCTCTCACCCCACAAATGGGGGAAGGACAATGTTTATATAAGTTTAAGTATCATCCCCAACGGCAATCTTGACACTCACCTTTACCTGATCCTATGGCACTACCCCCTTATGCCTTGACCTCCTTGCCTTATGAACACCTTGACCCCTCGAGCTGATCTCCACGCCGGATCGTGCGTCTCTCCAACTCCGGTCTTTGCCTCTTTCCGATTGTGCCGTCGATCACTGGTAACATAAGATCTTCTCTTCTAGTTCCTTCTGGACTCCTTGTTCCCATGGAGTCAGCTCCTCAACATGAAAATTGACCAAATACCTGAGTGAATGCGTTAATGCAAAAAAATATAAATATATATATATATATATATCTAGATAAGACTAAATGAGTGAAATACAACATACGACAAGTGACGGTCGATGAAACGTGCGGTCGTTCAAACACAAGATCATCAGTCAAAAGATATAATTCCGAACTCACGATGATTTAAAAATCATAAATCAACCACATCGATGAGATCAGGTCGAATCCACGGAGAGCACGGTTGACTTTAAATGAAAGAGTTGACTTGGTCAAACTTAAGCCCAATTTGGGTTTTTAAGAGAGGAATATGCTATATAATTAATGAAAATAATACTAATAAATAAGAAGAGATATTTTTAGGGTTTTCAAATTTTTTGGGGAGGAAAAGTCAAAAGTCAAAGTCAAAGCATTGCCTTTGACCCAACTGTGACTTTCTCTGAGATCAAATAAGAAAAAGGTGAGATGATATTACAAAAATTATATTTTTGGAAACTAGAGAGATAGAAGAGAATTTTGATATAAAGATTGTGACTTTTTATAACATAATTGGACTTACTGTGATTTTTTAAAGTCAACGGACATAAAATGACCTAGCATTAGGGTTTTCGGTAAAAATCCTTCAATTGACATGTCAAATGGAATCCAACTTTGACAAATCTCATTTATATGGAAAGCTTATGATCAGAGGATTAGAAAGACACCAAAATTGGAAAATTTTATGGTCCAAATTTGTAGTTATAACCCTCAAAAGTAAACGTCCAAATTTGGATTGATTTTGAATAGTAGTTGGTCAAATGGCAAAAAAGAGATCAAATCTTGACAAAAAATTGCAAATCAGGTATCCATAGAAGGAATCCAATAATATAAACTTTATTAGATATGGACTTAAGATTAGGGAGAAATCCTTGTTTGAAACTAGGAAAAAAAGTCGCGCAGAAAGTTGGGGAAAATGAGGAAATTTCGGCTCCTAAAACTCTAATTACCCATCTAACCCTAATTTAAATGACCTAAAAAGTGAGGATTACAAAGTTATCACACTACTAACCCGATTGACGTGAAGACTGATCCTCAAATTACTTTGATTGCTTGTTGATTTCTCTGATTTCTTCTCCGGCATGATTTTGGCCTTGAAGTGGCAATTACCTTCCATTTTCTCACAATTTCTATGAATTTCTTGCCTCAATTCGTGCGTGATTGAGTCTAGGATGCAAGGGATTCATGAAGAACTCAAGATTTTCCTCCAAAAATGCTCAATTCAACATTTAATCAAGAGTTAATTTTCGTACAAGAGGGAACATTAATTTATAATGGGATTTTACGATTTAATCTGGGCCATCTGTTTTCTTTTAAGAAATTAGACAGCTCAGATGGGACCACATCGCTGACAGAACGATTTAGTGTGGTTGTCCAATGATAACATGCTAATTAGACATGATAATACATAATTATTGATGCATACTAAGTCATAAATGATTTCATTTCTATGCATGCTATCATATTTATGAGTATTTATCTATCATTCCATGAAAAAGTCATTATAATCTCAAAATACTTTACATAAGGGTTAAATATGATGAATTGAAGATAAATAATTTTAGAACCCATCTTTACTTGAGATTATACGTGTTTTTAAAGTTAAAATAATGAGAGAAATCATTTTATAAATATTTATTTAAATTTTCTTAAGTTAAAATCTTTAAGAAATAAATGTGTTTTTTAAATGGAAATTAAAACTCTCATTATTTATTAATTTTGAATTTTTAGAATGATAAATAATTTAATTTTGGATCAAATGAAAGAAATTTAGATTAATTTGGAGTTATATTTTGAAAGTTATGAATTTTCTAATTTTAAGGGATTTTTCCGGATTTTTGTGAATTTATTTTAGATTTTAAATCGATTAAAACAATTAAAAAATTAACAAAAAGTGGGTTATTTTTCGCGCAGGACCCACATGAATGCGACGTGGTACGCAAGATGACGTGGCAGAACCACGCGGACCCACGCGAGCGCCTGCGTGGCGCGGATGTGACACGTGTGCATATTTATATTTACTCATAATATAGGGTTATAGTACATATAAGCATCCGTAATCGGATATACGCTAACCCCTTATTTCGTCGCGTCTTATAAACCCATCACTTCCCTTTTATTTTTACCGTGTGGGACTATGTTCCACTCTTCCTTTTTATTTCAGGCGACGTGGCAGCACAAAACGCGTTGGATGCGATCAACTTGAATACCGCGCATGGATTGCGTGGACTCAAAGTCCACCGAATCACAGATCATGCACGTGTTTTAATTAGGAGTAAGTGAAAAGATCGCGGCTGTCTATCATGGAGTTATAACAATCGAGATCTTTTCGCGATGAAATGCATCAGGAGCATCAGATCGCGATCCAACGGCGGCGGTTTCACACGTTTTATAACTCATACACATGTGGCTTCATCTAAGCACTCCATCAAAAATCGGACGATCATGACTTAATCGTAACGGTTCGTTTCATCAGAACTGTCGATTAAACTGATCCTGCGGTTACTCCCAAATACACTATAAATAGAGATGTTCTTTCCGATTTGTAAACCATTCGAGAGCAAATCAATACAATTGATCTGTCTAGACACTCACCCTCTTGAATCTCTTGATCATACCCTCTTTAAGACTCAATTCTGCGTTCACGGAGGGCTTAAGCTCGAGATTTGGCCGAAAGACGAGGAAGAAATCGACGCTTGAACTCCACGATCACGATTTTTTTGATTTTTTTATGAACAGCCTTAATCCGGTAATTAATTGGGTTAATCTGATCGTAATATTGGGTTAGTGGAAGTGGTTTTTACTAATATTTTCTCTATTCATGTTTAATTTTAGTTTAGATTAGGAATTTCAAGTTAATTTCATTTCAATTTCGGTATTTTTGCAATTTTAAGTTTCGGAAAAATTCCCTCACTTTGATCTTCAATTTCTCTGCGAAATCAAAGTCAAATTCGATGATTTATTATTCCTTGGAATCGCCTTGAAGTTCTCTTTCATAATCTACCATTTTTCCCCAATTTCTACCATCAATTCAACATCCGATTTGATCAAATTCAAAGAGATCATCATAAATTTCTCTAATTCCCAGTGGATTTGACCCTTATTTACCATTATACCCCTCAATTCGAGATATTTTCATCAAATTGATAAGTTTAGAATTATTTTTGACACAAGACTATGTGTAATTGACGACCTCGCAGTCTTGTCTCGTCATCCAAACACACGACCGTCGTTTCAAAAAAATTTATAATTTTGAACTTACGATGATTTAAAAATCAGAAATTAAGTACAACAATGAGATTAGGTCCAACCACACAAAGCACAATTGACTTTTATCAAAAGAGTTGACTTGGTCTAACTTCAGTCTAATTAGGAATTTTCAGAAATGAAAATGATATACTATTAATGAAGATAGTACTAATATATGAGAGAAAATATTTTATAGAATTTTCAAACATATTTGACGAAGAAAAGTCAAAATTTAATGTCAAAGCATTGACTTTGACTAGACTTTGACTTTGTATAAAATCACAAAGGAAAAGGGTGAGAAAATATTACAAAAGTTATATTTTTCAGAAACTAGAGAGAAAAAGGAGAATTTTCATATATAGTTTGTGATTTTTAGAAAATAATTAGATTTATTGTGATTTATTGAAAATCAATTGACAAAAAATTACCGAAATGAAGGTTTCACTCAAAATCATTAAATTGACTTAACAAATGATATCCAAATCTAACAAATCAACTATGAATAGAAAGCTTACAATCAGAGGATTCCAAAGACATCAAAATTATCAAATTTTGACATCTATAATTGTAGTAATAGACCTTGAAAGTCGATGCCCAAATTCGGATTGATTTTGACCTACAGTTGGTCAAATGAAAAATTGAAGTGCTAAACCTTGATGAAAAGTGACGAATTAGATATACACGGAAAGCTGATTGAACAAAAATCCTATGGAAACAAAATTCAAACAAATTAGACTTAAGATCAGGGAGAAATCCTTTTTTGAAAATCAGCAAAAATGCGTGATGAAATTTGGGAGAAATGACAAAATTTCTTATTCCTAAACTCAAATTACCTATCTAAATCTAATCTAAACTATCTAAATTGCAAACATTACGAAGGAATGACACTAGTAACCCGACTGATGCAAGGATTGAGCCTCAAATTGGTTTGACTGCTGAGAATTTCTTTGATTCCTTCATTCTGATTTCGACGTTTAAGGGGCAATTTCCAAACGTTTTCTCACAATGATTTGTGATTAACTTGCATCAATCCATGCACGATTGAGTCTAGAAAGCAAGATAATGACGAAGAACTCAAGATTTTTTTTCCAAAAATGCTTAATTTCTTGATGTTTACTCAAAAGTTACATTTCCGTAAGAGAGAACTTCTATTTATAGAAGAATTAATCACGACAAATTTGGGCCGTCTGTTTCACTTATGGCGGCTTGAACTGCCACGATGATGTCACATCGCACGTGATAACTGGACCACGATCCCACAACGTGGGCTCCGCTTCTCCCTCATTTCCACCATTCGAGCTTAATCAGAGCATCCACAGGCAGCCACGTGTCACTCCACAATTTGCCGATTGCAAAATTAAGTCGCAGCTGTCGGATTTCACTAATGCGATCGATGGCTCTAAATTAAGCACATGCATTTTATCGCGATCTGGTGAACCGAAATCCACGAGATCAATGCGCCAATTCCAGCACTTTAATTCAACGCTCCATGCACTATCACGTCCTATGCGCACATATAGAAACACTTAGTCCCACACGGAAGAAATAAATAGATTTTAACTGCTATATAAGGGGAAAGCAATTTATCACTTTGCACCGCCTGCTCAGCCTAGTAAACCCCCCCTATCTTGTCTCATGGTCCCACTATACATGTGGGCCCAATAAGCTTAGCCCGATTCCTTCGCGCCACGTAGGCGTTTGCATGGGCACGCTTGGGTCCGTGTCGGTCCCAGGTGTGTCAGTGTCGTCACGTCAGCTCCACGTTGCCACATCAGCTCTGCGCGAGTTCCATTATTAATAAACCATTTTTTGCATTTTTTATGGCCTTTAAAAATGCTAAAGAATCAAAATAAAATCCATAAAAATATATAAATTTAAGAAATTCATAACTTTTAATTTAAAAGGCCTTTTTTACTCAAATTTTCTCCATTGGATCACAAATTTCTTTTTCTTTAATCCCATTGTACTTGAAATATGAATTTTACTAAGAAAATATAATGAATTCAAAATAACACTAAGTCAACCCTTTAAAGTTCCATTTTGATTCACCCCATCATTCTCTTCTTCTAATCTCTTCTTTTAATCATCCACTAAAGTCAAAATAAAATCAAGAAAAATGGTTAATTTCAAGTTGTTTGACCTTGCAAAAGGTCGAACATCAATAAAGCACATAATTAACCCTAAATAATGTAAAAATGTGGACTTTAGTAAAATGGCATGCCAATGGAGAAAATTTCATACAACTATAAACACATGCATCATAATTACATAAAATAAGCATTAATATCAGTTAAATATGATAATATTTCATGTTAAATATGCATGTTATCAAAGGTAAGGCTTATTACCGTGGCCATATACCTTGAATTGTTTTCCGGATTTGATGTTAGAAATAAGTACGGATACATTCTGGAAAAACTCCAAAACCACGTGAGGACCGTCCGATCGTGAGCTCAACTTCCTTGGAAAAAGCCTAAGGTGAGAATGGCAGAGCCAAACCTTATCATTGACTTGTATAGTTCTAATGGGTTCTGATTAGGGTTTGCCTACCGTCATCCGGTACCGGTATCTACCGATACCGTCACCATCTGACTGATATCCAGTACTCGATACCGTCATCCAGGTCTGGATGACGATTATCAGATAAGAGAGGAGTTTCGGTGCGGTACTAGATGACGACAATACCGTTCCGTTACCGATGACGGTACCGGATGACGGTACTGGATGACGTTATCGAGAGAAGGGGGGCCACAGTATCTGCACGTTTCGCAGGCCGTGGATGATTTTTCTAGAGCACGACCGCATACATTGACGCAATCACGCTAAACTCTCTCTATCTCTTATCTGGATGATTTTTCCAGGAGGACGATTTTTCCAGGAGGATGTTTATAGAGAGAATTCGTCTCGGTTGCATACTGGTGGGGAAGGTGGCGATCGTCAAGGGCGATGCAAGTGGCATCGGTGAGAGCATCCAAAACCCAACCGCCAAACTGATGAAGAGAGATCGCGAAATTGATGAAGAGAGATCGCCAAAATTGATGAATAGCAGAATAGGTATATTAGGTATTTAGGTTATTCGGGATATCGATATCGGATATCGATATCCGGTATCGACACCCAACGGTAACCGTTAGCGGATGACGGTATCGGATTGCGATATCGTCATCCGATACCGACATGTGGACGTCAGTATCGGGTACTGTAAGTATCGGGTAGCGTTTAGAACCTTAACGGTACCCGATACCGTTACCGTTACAAATACCGGTATTCAATACCGGTATCTGAAGGGGCAAAGCCTAGTTCTGATGTCGACAAACTTTCAAAATTTTGATCAAAATATTGAATGCAATGAAAAATATTGAATCGGATATTCAAAAACCAAGCCACCAAAAATAGATGATTCTATCATCTAGTATGAATGAGAAAAGATACTTATAGGGTTTCCTTGAAGGAGTTATTGAAACTATTCAAGTGTCTAGCCTCTAGTGGTATTGACACGGTCTCCGGATGGTTAGATCTCCTCTTCAAAGCTCTTCACCAAGAGAGAAACAAAATAAAGGAGAGAATTCTCACAAGGCTTTCATGGGCACCTTGAGTTGTGGTCGTTCTCCCCCTATTTATAGACATTTGGTATGAGGATTCATAAGGATCAATTCAGTGAACTCTTTCTCCAAAGAGCACCCACAATCTATCCTTAGTGTCTCACACCGATGGCTATAGGATCAATCATACTCATCATATGAGTTGGATTAGATAGTGCTATTCTTTTAGGATAATTTGACGTCCTTCTTGAATATCCCACGAATAGGAATCACATCATAATTCACTTAGTCATTGCACATGCTCATGGACTTCATTGCAAACATCACACAAGAATGACAATGAATAAATTTCATTTCAATGAACAAGATACATGAAAATATGATTGGCTTATATGCCACATAATTTTCATCAAGTGCTTCTTCTGATGTGCTTGTCATGAAAGGCCTTGGTCATCTCTTTGTAGATTTCTGTGTTTTCATACGCGTCATGCTTTAGCTCCTATAAATCCTGAAGCTTGAGAAGCTTTGCTTTCTTGCTTTGTCCATAGATAAATTGGGCTTCTTCATGGCCCAATATGCTCAATACTCAAGCATAGCTAGAAGACGGCACACTTTCTAAATATGAGTAAAAAAGGAGACATCTTGATGGGTGTCTAGTAAGCTGTCTGATACCCCCCATAAAGCATCAAGAAGCTTGTGCGCCCAATCCTTCCTGTATGGTCAAATGATAATCTTTAATATATTATTTACTTCTATGTTGCTCACTTCAACTTTGCCCATTCGCTTGAACGTGGTACGGTGTGGTGACGCAATGATGTACTCCATATTTTTTCAACAATGCATGAAAGTGTAAATGATTGAATTCTGAGCCTCCTTCATTGATGATGGCCCTTGGAGATCCATATCGGGAGAAGATGTTCCTTGTGATGAATTTGAGCAACTCCCGATGGTTTTTTGTCTTATTGGGGATAGCCTCAACCCACTTAGACACATAATCAACTGCTACCACAATATACTCTTTCACGTTTAAAGGTGAGAAAGATCCCATGAAGTCAATCCCCCATAAATCAAATATCTCCACCTCAAGGATAGGCTTCAATGACATCTCCTCTCGCTTAAAGATGTTTAATGTTGCTTGGCATTGTAAGCCCTCCATGTAGAAACAATGGGCATCCTTCAAGATGGTGGGCCAATAAAAACTGTTATCTAGAATCTTGCCCACTGTCTTTGATAACATGCATATTTAACTTGAAATATTATCATATCTAACTAATATTAATGCTTATTTTGTGTAATTATAATGCATGTTATCATAGATTTTATGAAATTTTCTCCATTGGCATGACATTTTACTAAAGTCCACATTTGTTTATATTTAGGGTTAATTATGTGCTTTATTGATGTTTGACCTTTTACAAGGTCAACCAACTTGAAATTAACCATTTTCTTTGATTTTATTTTGACTTTAGTGGATGATTAAAAGAAGAGATTAGAAGAAAAGAATGATGGGATGAATCAAAATAGAACTTTAAAGGTTTGATATAGTATTATTTTGAATTCATCATATTTTCTTGATTAAAGAAAAAGAAATTTGTGATCCAATGGAGAAAATTTAAGTCAAAAAGGCCTTTTAAACTGAAAGTTATTAATTTATGAAGTTTTTATATTTTTTGGATTTTATTTTGATTTTTTAGAATTTAAAAAGCCAAAAAATGCAAAAAAAGGGGTTATTTATCATAGAATCTACGCGATGCTGACATGGAAACACAACCATGTGGCAGCCCTAGCGAGGCCTGCAAGGGCACGTGGCAGCACCACTTGGGCAGTCACAAACCCGCGTGGCGCCGACGTGGCGCAAAGGACATGTGGGCTAAGTAGATCGGGCCCACAGGTATAGTGGGCCTAGTTTTCAGCATAGTAAGGGGGGGCGCGTACTAGGCCCAATTGGCGATTCAAAGGCTTCAGAACCTCTTCTCTTATATACACGAAAATCTCTTTTTATTTCTTCTATGTGTGACAAACTACTTCTATATGTGCATAAGCAACATGCCAACGCATGGAGCGTTAGAGTAAAGCGCGTGAATCAGCGCACATTGCTCTGGTTGATTTCGGTCCACCAGATTGCGATCAAACGCACGTGAAAAATTTCAGAGCCGTCAATCGCATTAGTTAAATCTAACGGCTACAATTTAAATTCGCACTCGGCGAATCATGGAGTGACACGCGGCTCGCAGTATACGCACCAATGAAGATCGAACAACGAAAATCAAGGAAGAAGTGGGCCCGCATTGTGGGATCATGGTCCACTTATCATGCACTACGTGGCGTCATCATGGCTGTCCAAGCTCTTTAAGCGAAATGGGCGGTCTTGATATCAACCTATTAATTCTTCTATAAATATATGTTCTCTCTTACAGAAATGTAACTCTTGATTAAACGTGAAGAAATTAAGCATTTTTAGAGGAATATCATGAGTTCTTCATGATTCTCTTGTGTTATAGACTCAATCACGCATGGATTGAGGTAAATTAATCACTAGTCATTGTGAGAAAACGTTTGGAAATCGCCCCTCATATGCTGAAATCATGACGAAGAAGGAATCAGATAAATTCTCAGCAATCAAAGCTATTTGAGGCTCAATCTTCGCGTCAATCGGGGTTAGTAGTGTGATTCCTATGTAATCCTTGTAATTTATATAGTTTATATTAGATTAAGATAGGTAATTAAAGTTTAGGAATCGGAAATTTTGTCATTTTACCCACATTTTAACTGTGGATTTTTTTATTTTCGAATAAGCATTTCTCCTTGATCTTAAGTCTTAGTTGAATGAATTTAGTTTCATTGGATTCCTTGTTCAATCAGATTTATGTAGATATCTGATTTATTAGTTTTCATTGAGATTTGACCCTTCGATTTGTCATTCGACCAACTATTGTTCAAAATCGATCTGAATTTGGGCGCTAACTTTTGAGGGCAATTATTACAAATATACAAGGTAAAATTTACCAATTTTGGTTTCTTTGGAATCCTCTTATGGTAAGCTTTCTACTCATAGGAAATTTTCTAGATTTGGATATCATTTGATAGTCAATTTAAGGATTTTGACCGAAACCTTTCTTTCGGTGATTTTCTATTTATTGATTTTGGAAAAATCATAGTAAATCCAATTCTTCTCTAAAAATCACAATTTTTATATCAAAATTCTCCTTTTTCTCTATAGTTTTTAAAAATATAATTTTAAATATTTTCTCACCCTTTTTATCTCTGATTTTCTAGAAACTCAAATTCTAGTCAAAGTCAATGCTTTGACCTTGACTTTTGATTTTTCCTCTCCCAATCTTTTTTTAAAATTTTTAAAATATCATCTCTCATCTATTAGTACTATTTCTATTGATAATATATCATTTTCATTTCTTAAAAACCCTGATTAGACTTAAGTTTGACCTATTCAACTCTTTTGGTAAAAGTCAATCGTGCTCTCTGTGGTTCGACCCGATGTCATTAATGTACTTGTTTTCATATTCTTTAAATCATCATGAGTTTGGAATTATAAATTTTTTTGATAGATGATCGTGTGTTTCCACTACCACACTAAATCGTTATGTCAGTCTTCCATATGGCAAAGTCTACTCCACATGTTGATGAGCAACACATTGCTAAAATGTCTCCTTGCTCTTCCACTGCTACACATCGCCAAATGATCTAGTCGTATCTGATATGGAATAGAAAGGGTTCTTCCCAAAATTAGTACTTGAGTTCATAGAAGAACTTATCATTTTTATGTCTATTCCACTGATTTGGGATCGATTTAGTTACTAGGAAGTTGACGATATGTGCAAACCAGGGAGCGTGACTCGATATAGCAAGGAGATGCTTGTCAGAAAATGTGTCACTAATGTCTCTCATACTTGGAATGTGGAGATATGATAAGTGATCTACCACCGAGTTTTCCTTGCCCTTCTTATCTTTAATCTCCAAGTCAAAGTCTTGAAGAAGCAGCTCCCATCATATTAGTTATGGCTTCACCTCTTTCTTGGAAAGAAAGTACTTTAGTGTTGCATGATAGATTTAGATGATGATCTTGCTCCCCAAGATGTAAGGTCAAAAATTTTCTAAAGCGTAGACCATTGCCAAAAGCTCCTTCTCTGTCGTCGTGTAATTCATCTGAGCTTCGGCAAGGGCTCTTACTTGCGTAGCAAATGGAAGTTGGCTTCTTTTCTATATGTTGTCCCAAAACACGCTCCCACTAAGTCTGAAGCGTCGCACATGATCTTGAAAGTCATCTCCAAAGAATTCGTGCCTCGATCAGTGCGTTCTTCAACATCTCGAATGTGTGCTCCCCTTCTTTGTCAATGATGAATTCCTTATCCTTACAAAGAAAGGTGGTCAAGAGCTAGTTTAGCAAAGTCTTGTATAAACCTCCGGTCGAAGCCAACGTTGTCGATAATGCTCCATAATTCTTGTAATGTGACCGGGAGAGGGAGGTTATGGACGACCTCAATCTTGGCCTTATCCACCTCTAGTCGTTTGCCCGAGATGAGAGGCCAAAGCACTAGTCCCTCTCGTACTATGAAATGAGATTTCATCCAACTCAACACTAGTCACTTCTTGACGCAGACCTAGAGGATCTTAGTTAGGTGAGCTAGACAGCCGTCAAAGTCATCTCCAAAGACAAAGAAATCATCCATGATGACCTCGAGACTATCGTAGGATGTCAAAGAAGATCGTCATCGTGCATCTCTCGAATGTCATGGGGGTGTTACATAATTCAAATGGCATCTGTTTAAAAGCAAACGTGCCAAAGGTGAAATTCCCTCATGAGATGGTGAAATTACTAAGAGGGGGTGAATTAGTTTCTTTTTAATATTTACGTTTTCTAATTCTTTTGAATTTTTATTATCACTCAACTTTCTCATGTCACACGTACACCTGATTTTTTATAATAGACAAAGTATCCAAACCCCCCACACCAGTCCCAAGAGGAGACAGTCCTCCCAGAGTCACTCCTCACCAAGAGAAGACAACATTCACATGTCCCTTTGGCACATTGATAA
>CM044110.1:16681061-16792201 GCA_024174645.1 Lemna minuta | reverse complement strand
GATATTCAAGAAGACTATTCTCCACTACAGTAATCTACTTTGGATGAAGATCAATCCGGTGAATCCAGGTACGCATTTAATTACCGGTTTATCAATCTGATTATTCTGATGAATCATGATGCATAATTTCTAGTTTCCAACAATAGGAAGAAGCAAGAAGAGAAGGAGAGAGAGAACGGGGAGAGGAAGAGATGAAGAGGGAGAGAGCGGGAGAGAGAAGGAAAGAAGAAAGAGAGGAAGAGGTTCCCCTCTCCGTTGCGAGAAGGAGAGAGGCGACGGAATTATTTTCCATCGCCATTATTTCTCCCTCTCGTGCGCGGAAGAGGGGTGCGAGAAGAGGGAGAGGACGAAGAGAGATGAGAGTTCTCCCTGCGGTTCTCTCGCGACGGAAGTAATTTCCGTCGCCAGGAAACGCGAGGAGAGAAGCAGAGGAGAAGAAAGAGAACGTGAGAGAGAGAGAGAGAGAGAGAGAAAGTGGAAGAAAGGGAGGAGAGAGACTCCTCTCGCGACAGAAAAATTTCCGTCGCGAGAGAGGGAGGAATAATTTCCGAAAAGAAAAGAGAAAGAAGAGGGAAAAAAGAGGGAGACTTTTCCTCCCGCCTCTCCTCGCGACGGAATTTCCGTCGCGAGAGAGAGAGCGAGGGGAAGAGAGAGAAATGGAGAGAGAGGGAGATAAAGAAGAGAGAGGAGATGTTACGGAGAGTAAGAAGGAAAGGGAGAGAATGAGGGGAAAGAGAAAGAGAAGAACGAGTTCTCCTCACGACGAAAATGTTTCCGTCGCGAGAGAGAAGAGAAGAGAGCGCGGATGAGTTAGAGAGGAAAGAGAAAAGAAGAGAGGGAGAGCACAAGAGAGAGGAGAGGAAGAAGAGAAGAAAAGAGGGATGAAGAGAGAGAGAAAGAGAGAAGGAAAATGGAGAAGAAAAGCGAAGGCGCAGAGAAGGAGAGGAAAGAAGAAGAAAAGGAGAAGAATAGGGAGGAAGAAACTTCCTTAAAATTTATGCCATTAAATGCTCTTAAAATATTGTAAATTTATGAAAAATTAAGAACATTCTTTTAAACCTAAAATTATCATTTTAATCATTTTAAATTATGATAACATGCATTTATGATTATATTTCAAAGAATAAATGCATGAAAATACATGATATTAATACATTAAATTGTTACCACCTCCACCATCATCTCCACCATTTACCCTATCCATCACCATCCACCTCATTTTGGAGTATAATTATCATAAGTGGTACCTTCTTTCTTTTTAAATCCACTTTGTTTATCTGCATATTTGTGTTTAACCATGTCATTCCTTTAGAAATAGTATCTTCTTATTTCCTTCAGCCACCTCACACATTACATCCCAAAGATAGGAATCCTTTTGAATTGCACTCTTTATAGGAGGAAAGTGAGTTTAGAGGAATTCTAATACATTAAGTAGCCTCCATTTTTAAGGGAAAGAGTGATGTATCTATGGAGAGGGTAAGGAATTACATCCGCTCATGAGAGAGTGAGTATCTTTGCATCCCCATAGCATCAAACCTTAGATATGCTCACCTTGATCACAATTGAGAATTAGACTCGAGCATTAGCCGATGAGCGCTACCCTAATATACATTAAAGAAGTCAACCTAGAGATGGAATTGTGAGAGTTCACTTGGTCAACTCTATATTCTAGAAGCTTCTGGAATGTTCTAGAGCTTTCTAGAATCTTCTAAATACTTCTAGAATATTTTATGCTTCTCCTAGAATCTTGTGGAGTCTTCTAGATTACCCTAGAAGATTATGGAAGCTTGTGGAACTTTCTAGATATTTTAGAAAGTTATGGACATCTTCTAGAGAGAGAGTCTCTAGAAGCTTCTAAGGAGCTCTATAAAAGGAGAAGCTCACCCCAAGCTTTGAGCAACCCAAAAGGAAGCAACTCAAGAGCATCCTAAGGAGTGAAACCCTTGTGAAGGAAGGGTCAAGATACTTGGATAGTTGGAGAAAAGAGAGGGGGCAGCATAGCATCTTTGTAAGAAGCTTTGTGAAGAAGTGACACAAGTGTGGCTATTCTTGTTGGTTAGTTCCTTTAGTGAACTTGTTCTCTTTCCTCCTTTTTGTCCTAGCTGTTTTAGACATCTATTGTGAACATTTGTCTTCCCATTTAAGAAGGTTGTTTTTCTCCAATTTGTTAGTGGGTTTTGTCTTATCTCATCCCTAGACTCTTGGTGGATACTTAAGCTTAGTTGAATACATATTTTAGACTCTTGGTGGATACTTAAGATCCTCAACAAGAATCTAGATCATTATGGCCTACACTATGAGGAAAACGTAATCATACATTCAATGCTTCACCTCTTTAGTAGTAGGATCAAAGGATGAAAGGACCTTCAAGGGAAATTATATAGTAAATTCCTAAGAGACTAGCAATAATTTAAGATGGGGGGTGAGATAACATGCTAATTAGACATGATAATGCATGATTATTAATCATATTAAGGCATTAAAGATTTCATTCATATGCATGTTATCATATTTATGATTGTTTATCTATCATTCTATGAAAATTTCATTATAATCTCAAAATACATTAATTTCGGGTTAATTGTGATGAATTAAAGATCAATAATTTCATAACCCATCTTTACTTGAGATTATAATTAGTTTTTAAAGTTAAATGATAAGAGAAATCATTTTCTATACATTCATTTTATTTTCAAAGTTTTAAAATCTGAGAGAAATGAATGTATTTTTTAAATAGAAATTCAATTTCTTGTTATTTATTAAATTTGAATTTTTAGAATGATAGATAACTAAATTTTCTGATCAAATAAAAGAAATTCGGATTAATTTGGAGTTATATTTTGAAATTTATGAATTTTCTAATTTTTAGAGATTTTTTGGATTATTCTTGATTTTTTTTTGAATTTTTAATGAATTTCTAAGGATTTTTCAGAATTAAAAAGTCAATTTTTCTAATTTAAAATCAAATTTTTCAATTTGTTATTAGGGCACAGGTGACATGGCGCAATCTGGAACGTCTGATTGATCACGATCGATGATCAAAGGCGCAATGCGACGTGGCGCAACGTGGGACGTTCAATCGCGCGATTAAATTGCGATCGTCGATCTTCACTTAAAGGTGCGGGTACGTGGCGTGATCTGATTCGTCGAGAATCATTTTAATCTCAGCCGTTGATCAAGAGAAGCTATAACGGCTGAGATTAAAACCGACGAGAAACGCATCTGAGCATTCGACCGCAATCAAACGGCGAACATTACATGTGTTTTTATGACGCTCGCGATGTGGCTTCATCGCCGCCGTCGATCGAAGATCGAATGGCCATGACTTAATTGTAACGATTCGCATCCGATGCATTTCATCAGAGCTGTTGATCGCGAATTAAAGGCCAATCAGACGGTTATGCCTAAATCGCGTTATAAATTGAGATGTTCTTCGAGATTGTAAAGCATTTGAGAGCAATTCGAGTAAATCGAACTGTTTAGACACAAAATTTCTCGAATCTCTTGTTCTCATTCACTTCTAAGCTCATTTCCGCGTCCACGGAGTACTTGAGATCAAGATTTTGACCATCGACAAGGAAGAGATCGACGCTTGAACTCCACGATCGCGATTTTCCGAATTTTGATGAATAGCCTTGATTCCGGCGATTAATTGGATTAATTTCAATTTAGAAATTATAATTTGAGTTAATATCTCTCTTAATTTGGAATTTCATGATGTTTAATTTTCATAAAATTCACCTATGTTCATTCGATGGTTTCTCCACGAAATCAAATCCAAATTCAATGATTTTCGATTCCGTGGATTCGTCTTTGAGTCCTCTTTCTTAGAATATCAAATTGCCTAATTTATATCACCGATTCATCATCCAATTTGATCAAATTCGAAGTATCATCAAGAATTTCCCTAATTCCCTGTGGATTTGACCGTTATTTACCATTATACCCCTCAATTTATGAATTAATCTTAAAATTGGTATGTTTGGACTTTATTTTGACCCTTGACCGTGTGTTTTCAATGACCTCTCAGTCTCGCTTTGTCAAGGAACAAGCTTGATAATTTTTGGTGTTCAAGTTTTCTGTAGAGGCAAGATCAAGCAAAGGATTAAGATTGTAACAAGTCAAGCATCACTTAGTTTAGGAAGGCATCGAAAATAAGGTTTGTGTGAGGGTTTATGTTTAATTTTCTCTTGTAATCCCCTCCATGGATATTTTAAATCCTATTTCCCTATTTACATTCAAGATTTGTTCTCTTTTCTTCAACCAATCTCTCATCATTACTTGATTTCCTAATAACCTAATTTCCCAATTTTTCACTATTCTTCCATCATCTTTTATTCCATTGCTCTCATCTCTCCATTCCATCATTCCATTCTCAATATTTTCCTTATTAGATAATTTCATTTTACTATACTCCATTCCTTCGTCTTTACATATTTCTTTGGAATCATTTTTATTCTTGTTTTCCCTATAATAGTATCTCTACTTCAAAAAAGTATTAATCTCATTACTGTGGCTCCCTAAAGATTCAACCCGTACTTTACCATTATAGAAAGTGAGGACCTATAAATATTGTTGGATAAAATAGATTCAAAATAATGATTGAAAATAACCCAAAATTGAGATCCTCAATGTCTAAAGTGAGCCTAAAGTGAGAGATCACCTTGCTTGCAAGTGAGAATAGACTTTGTCTAGCTCCACAACACAATTGATGTTTGCTCAATTAGAGTACGTTGTCTCAATATATTTCTAGAGAAGCTGAGCTAACTTGATGGAATTTGACATTTTTTTGGTCAATACTATGAAGCATCACTAATAACATTAATATATACATTTATGCACTTTTTCTTGAAAAATCTATTCATAAATGCATGATATCATGATTTAAAATTATTTAAATGATAACTTTCATGTTTAAGAGAATATTCTTGATTTTTCATAAATTAATAGCATTTAATGAGTATTTAATGACATGATACATCAAGAATATAATTTTTCTAAAAACAAATGAGATTTATAAATTTAAATCATTGAAAAATGAGTTTTTAAAGTAAAATTAATTAAAGAAAATATAGAAAAAAATAAAAGAGAGGACCTCTCTCTCTCGTCGTGAGGAGAGGCGCAAGAAGGAAAATCCTCGTCTTCCTTCTCTCTCCCTTTCTCTAGTTCGTCTCTCTCTCTCTCTCTGGCGTTCTCTTTTTCTCTAGGCGCAAGGAGGAAAATTTTCCTCAATCTCCTCTTTCTCTCTCTCTTCTCCATGTCTTGCTACGCTTCTCGCTCTCATTCTTCTCTCTCTCGTTCTATTTCTCCCCCTCTCTCCCTTCACCTCGCTCTCTCTCCCACACGTCTCTCTCTCTCTCTCATGCGTGCTTCCCTCTATATTCTCTCTCTTGTTCTTTCCTTCATTCTTTCTCTTTCTCGTCTCCTCCTTCTTCCTCCATGCTCTCTCTTCTCTCTCACGCCTCCCCCTTCCTCTCTCCACAGGTACATGTGCATAAAGGGAAGGAGGAGAGCCTCTCCCTCTCTCTCACATTCGCCCTCTCTCCCTCTTTCCTTCTAACTCGTGCTCTCTCACTTGTGAGTGGACGGAAAAGAGAGGGAAAGCCCATTCTCCCCACTCTCTCTCCTCCGCGCTTCTCGCCATCGAAGTAGAGAGTAGAGAAAAGAAAGGAGAGAGAGAGGAGAGAGAATATTATATTTTAATGAGCGCAGGTTAACCGGGCTGGAGCGGGTTGACTGGCACGATTTGAGGAGAGAAGATCATATCAATGGTCATAAATGCTCCAAATTAAAAACTTGATATCCAACGATCCTGATAGAGTTAGGGGCTGAAATTTTATGGGCGTGATTTTCATTTCAAGCTCTACGAATCTTCTTGGGCTGATTTAAGTTCTAAGACAAAAAAAATTAGGGTTATGAATGTTTCTTTGTTTGCCTCTAGCATTGGCTAGCAGGAAGGAAAGAAGGCAGAAATTGACAATTCTTCATGTATAAAACACCATTTTTAGTGAGTTTCTTCTCTTCCTTTTCATTCTTTGTGATGGATGCAAGACTCCTAACCCGAGCAAAATGTACGGGCTCTCAAAGGTATGTTTTGATTATAGAGCATCACTAAATGTGTTGTCATCATGAATATTTAGATTAGGATCATCTTCTATCCATTTCTTCTATTTTATTTTTCTTTCATCCATATTTTCAAAGTTACAAACCCTAAAAATCACTTTCCACCATCGATCAAGGGTTTTCAATTTTCAAAAGGAGTTTGGAAGCGTTTGATCGGTTCAATTCATTTCCACATACATCTTCTTCCTGTCATCGGTCACTTTCGCTTTCTAAATCTAAAAATACTAAATAAATTTCTGATTTCAATCTTTTAACCTTCCTCCCTGTGGATTCAACCTCGCCACTGTTTTTAAATTTAAATTTAAATTTGAAGAGTTGAGTATAAATTTCTTTGATATGTAAATTTGTGCATTCAACGACTGTGTTTTTACACGTATCAATCACCATGATAATTGTAGAGTTAATCTATAACCAGAAGGCATAAGAGGCATTAGTGAGGGAGGGAGCATCACCCATTAAGTGAGAAAGAAGGTGATGCGACTAGAGGAAGAGCTCGAAACCTATAGTGATTGCCATGAAAATTATAGGTGTGCTGAGTGAGTTGTGCCACGATCGAGTTTCACGGCAAGAGAGCCATCAAAGGGGGAATTATCTCACTCAATAGAATCACAAAAGCAATGGTCAAAGGCATCAAGACTAGTGGCAAAGATTAGTATGTGTCCAGAGCCATGGTGGGTTGGAGGCAAGTCTTGTAGCCACGAGCAAACCAATCTATGAAGAGATGACAGAAAGAGATGTTAGAGGATAGCTGAATTAGCCCCGAGTAAGACGTCCACTGAGGGCAAGTGCTTGGTAGGCCATGTAGACATCACTTAGGTGGCTCGACATCTCTCACATATGTGATGCGCAAGGACAAGGTGGTGCATGCACATTGCACAATTGAGTAGGTCATAGGTGAGCAATGCAAGTGGTTTTCCTATGTATGGGTGTTACATTAGCTTCACAAAGTTTGCCGATGGGCACTTATTAATTGGGGATAGCAAGAGGAGCTGCAAACTTCTCTTACAAAATTGGTGCAAGAATCTGTGCAAAATATAAAAGTGCCCTATGCAAGAGAAAAAATATTACTAGAGACAAAATTGTAGAACATGCAGACGGTGAGGTGGAATGGGCGGAAGATGCAGAAGTGGACATGGTCCTTGAGGTAGTGCCTAGGAGGTAGTTAGGGTTCTTGAGGCGGCACTTTGAGGCAACAAGGAGGAAGGAAGGTTCGTAGGCCCTTAGAGATGGCGCACAAGCACAGGAAGGATGTAGGGTGAATGCAACAATATGAGAGGCGCCAAAGATGAACCGGGGGGGAGCTTTGAAAATGTGGTGCCAAATTCCCCAAATTTTGCAAGTTCTGAAAATTCACATTGGCATAAGAATTCATGCACGCAAAAATTTCACACACATGTGCAGGCGGTGGGTATGAAGGTTGGCACTACAAGGAGGATGGTTTATTACTCTAATAACAAGAAACCCTAGAATGCTTACTAAATAAATGAAAGGTACATGAGTTTATAGAGACGAGAGTGACAGAGAGATAATGGGCCCTAATGGGCCGCAATCCCCATAGCATCTTTAGATTGATGGTAAAATACTTTGATTCCCTTCATGATGTCAAAATAAATGGCACATAATATATAGGATTAGATTCTTGATTTATGGAGAAAATTTAGTGGAAAAAGACATATTTTTATAGATATTGAATTTATAAGTTTAGACATTTTTCTAAATTTTTAGTCTTTTTTTTAGATTTATTGGAGTTGAAAATAGTGATTAGAGTAATGACCATTTAGACCGTGACTAATGGTGCCACAAGGACATGCCACCTAACCACTTACACAAGGCCTTATGTGGCATGCTTTTCACATCGCCATGTGGCTGCTTATTGAGAGGTCACTAAGTCAAAGTAGTAATTAATGAGTAAAACACTGTTCAAAAAATGATAATGGTCTTTTAGTTTATTGATAAGAAAATCATAATTTTTTACAATGAGGGACTAAAATGCAATATCCAACCACATCTAATGATACCTGGAGATTTTTTTTAATATCCAACAATATCCCTATTTTTTGTGAGATTTCAAGTTTTTTTCTGATCTCTCACGATATCCATCTTTTATTCGCTATCCATTCATTTTTTATAATATCCTCAACGATATCCGTCATTTGATAATTGGCAACCCTCATCATCCACCTATCGTCATCCACAATAATATCAAGATTTGATATTTGGCATCCTAGTACATCATCTACCTCCAAGATGCAAGATATCAGAACCTTCTGATGCCAAATATCATCTAGAAAAATACCAATATATAGTAAATAATTTCCTAAAACTTCTAAACCTATAGCAAGAGGGATTATGGGTGAGCAAGTTTTTGATTGATAGAGTTTATCCCTTGATTATTTTATTATTAATAAATTTTTTGACAAGTTATTATATTAAACATATTCTCTTACAGATATTATTCGTTATTGGAAGTCTTTCTATCTAAGAAAGTTGAGCAAGTTCCAAGAAAAATCATTATTTATTCTTTCGGAGACATCAATTCTTATAGATCTAAGCGAGTGCAAGCTATCAATTACATGGTCCAAAATAGATCACCCTGGTTTTTTTTTTGGACAATAAGAACAATTATCTTAACTCAAACAACATTTGGCAGATTGACGCTCTTTTCGATGCCATTAACTTCAATGGTGTTGACAAGAAGCTTTGCATAGGTTGAATGTCTTTGAAATTCATGTAATAAACTCTACAAAATGTGTATTTCACTTGAAATTTATGGGGAATAAACAGATTTGTGAATTATGATCATCATCTTTGAATCACGTCAAAAAATCGTGACTTCCAACTTCCTTCTTACTAAGATACTTCTATTATCTTTAGATGCATATTCTATGGTTGACTACAATTCTTGGGCCTAAATAATGTAAAGACATGAAAGTACCAAAAGCCCATAAATATAAACACCAGTCTAGTAATAAACAATGATGGGCCATGTGAGAGGGAGGGAAGTTATTGGCTTTGGGCATGTGAGAAAAGGGAAAATTGGAGAACTGATCTTTTCAGAAAAAGAACTTGACAAAATTAATTTTTTTGTATTGGGCTTTTTTATAGTCAACCTCAGTGTCGTAACCTTGGGCCTCCTCTTTATATATATATATACGTATCACGTGTCTTCTGAAAAGGTCCAATAAGCGCTGGCAGCTGTAGACTTGCTGCCCACTTCCACGGAAAAAGCAGCCCAGTTGGCGCCTTTGAGAAAATGTCGAGCACGTGGGCGCGGCCATTTGTTCTTCACCCTGTACTACGGGCCAGCTTAAGAACAAGGCCCATTATTTCCTACGGAGATAGATACTAGAGAGAGAGAGAGAGAGTAATTGGTCCCTCGGATGGACTCGCTTCCGGGCATGATTTGATCAGACCTGCCGGTCGACATGATACTAAGAGAACAGTCGTTGGACCACTCAGTACTTCTCTCTCTCTCTCTCTATCTCTGCGTCTCGCTCTCTCTCTCTCTCTCTCTCTCTCTCTCTATCGTGGACACTACTGAGCGACCGCTGTGGAATCTATAAGTAGAGAGATGGAAGATCGCGGAGTATAGGGGCCTCGGGTCTGGCTCGCTTGAAATCCCTTCATGGATGGGAAGTATGGAAAGCAACATCTTTCACTGAGTCCGCGGAACATCTTCCCATTGCACAGCGAGATAAGTTAGGAGGGCAAGTGGGGCGGGAGAAAGGTTCGATCAGTTCGTTATCTCCCTTCTCTCTTTTTCTCTCTCTATCTTCCCCCACACTCTTATCTTCGAGCTATGGACAAGGGAAGCATGCTCGAGATCGACGTCAATGGCGAGGAGGGCATCTTGACAAACCAGGTGATTTCTCTGTGCCTTTCTGTCATCTTCATGGTATTTTTATTATTTCTCGATGTCTGTCTCATTTAATGCTGCATCATTTACTGCTTTTCGCAGGGAATCCTCTTCTCGTACTCCAGCAAGCTACGAAATCTCCTCCGCCGTTCAACTGGCGAGAAGAAGAATGATGACATATCACCACCACCATCGTCATCCTCATCAGCGTCGTCATCTGCATTTTCCACTCCGTGCACTCTCCATTCTGGCACTCTGATGGAAACGAACAGTAATATGCCTTCATCGTCACCATCCCCACCATCTTCATCGTCATCGGAGAAAATCCTTAGAGGGACTCCAATCTGGATCGAAGATCTAACCACTTTGGATGCCGCCACAGCCGAAAACCTCACAAAACAGATGATCTCCCACAAGATAAATCATCCCACGATCGCCAAATTCCTCCTTCACTACCTAAAATCCAAGCAAAACTCTTCTACGGAAGAGAAGAAAAAAACCGTAGAAACTGTCATTGACTTCCTGTTCTTCCTCGAGAGCTCGCCCACAACATGCAAATCCCTATTCGGGATTCACCATTTCTCTTTCGGACTGAAGATAGCGAAGAGCTGCAAAGCCAAGCTGGAGAAGATGATCGGAGGGAAGTTGGATGAAGCGAGTTTGGACAATCTCCTCGTTCCCGGCGCGAGGGGGATGTACGACGTAGATTTAGTGCTTAGATTGGTTAGGGTTTTTGTCTCGGAGAGGAGTTCGTCGGATAGGATGAAGAAAGTGGCTGCTCTGGTGGACGCCTACATGGGAGAGATAGCTCCGGAGAAGAGTCTGAAGAGAGAGAAGTTCGTGGGTATGTTGAGGGCTCTGCCGGATGGCGCGAGAACATCGTACGATGAGGTTTACCGGGCCGTTGACGTCTTCCTCCAGGTGAGAGAGAATTTTCTTTTACGAGTAAGTCATGTTTTACGGATATTTTTGTCTGTTCTTCAGGGAATTATGTTTCGTTCGTTCTTGAGATTCGTTATTTCATTTTATTTTTAAAAAAATAGTGCAAATTGGTTGCTGATTCATTAATATTTTAAAGGTTGAAGCTGTCTTCGAGGAACTCATCTCTCTCTTTTTTTTATCGAAAGATTGCTATTTTATCATGGGAAATTCGCTCGAGATTCTGCGGAGAAGTCGTGTTCACTATTTCTTCGAGTGATTATGGCTACTGTTCAATAGCTCTGTGCTCATTCGCTTTTTTCTATTATGACCTTTGATTTCCTTTTCATTATCCAAAAGAAATCGCTTCTTTCTTAAAACAGGTTCATTCCGGGTTAGTCACAGACGAGGAAAGAGAAAAGATCTGCGCCGCAGTGGACTACAGCAAACTCTCGCCCGCGACCTGCTCGCACCTCGCAGGGAATTCCAGGTTTCCCCCTTGGGCGGCGGTGCGAGCCATCACCGCCGGCCAGTCTAAGATCAAGACCCTTCTACGCGCCGCAGAGGAGAGAGAACAAATCGTCATCTACGCGAGGAAAATGGAGGTTTTTCCTGCGGAAGATACCGAGAAGATGAGAGCTCATCTCCGGGGAATGCAGTGGAAGGTGGCGGAATTGGAGAAGATCTGCCGAAAAATGCAGACCCAGATGAGAAAAGTGGCGGTTGTTGGTGGACGAAGAACTCTCCCTTTTCTTTGCTCTTGACTCTTGACAGTGATTCCAGAGCCTCACTGCTATTTTTTGTACAGTGATATGACGGGCTATCGAACGATTTTCTACGTTGATTCTGTAATTTTTCTTGATGGAAAGGCAGCTCTTTTTGCTTACGTTTTTGTCAATCACCTGTCGAACAGTTTTTTCTGGATCTCCTGGAGAGTTTTCTACAGTGATATCAAGCGTAATTTTCGGATAATGATTCGACAGATAAGGTTTCTCTCTCTTCCTTGTTGAAAGGCCGTTCGTCTTTTTCTATTTGTCACAACTGCGAAATCACTCAGCTATCTCTCTCTCCACCTCCATGGGTAGAACCGTAGAAGCCTTTTTCTTGTCATATTCGTGCCAGACATTCTCTCTCTACGCGCCCACAGTGCAGATGGTTGGCTTTCTCTGTCTTCCACCCCCTCCCTCCCTTTCCCTCCTTATTGCCTCTGTCGACCTTACAGATGAGTGGCATTGCAGTAACCCTTTACAGCTTCACGTTATCGCTTGGCGCCTTCTGTCTGCAACCTAGGGAGAGAGAAGAGAGAATATCAGAGTTTGTTGAGGAAGATCCCGACCTTCGGCAGTCAGCACAGAAAGAGACAAGGATATTATCTGGCCACATTAAATGCTGGTCCGATGAAAAGCTACTGCATTCCACCAAAGCGCCATTAATGACCGCAGAGTAGCTCTTCGCAACTCTGAGGGAGAGACATAGGGAGGGGAACACGTGGGCACGTTGTCTTTCCTTCCGGAAGATTGCAGAAATGATGTGAACGGTCAGTGGCCAACGGGAAGGAGATTGGGAAGTGGAAAATCTAGTAGATAATTTTACACGCCCACGTCTCTACCATCCAGTACATTTTGTCATTTAGTGAGATTTAGGGTAGGTCAACGAGAAAGAGAGAGAGGGAGAGAGTGAGAATACGGTAATTCCAGGACTGCCATTATAGAGAGAGAGAGGGAATAGGTAAGCCTTTTAGTTTTAGAAAAAATGCAAGCAAAGATAGAGCGTTCTTCAGAGAGAGCTAGAGGAATGGAGCTATGAGTAGGTGTGGTAAACCTAGCCATGGCAGCAAGCAGCACAGTAGACAGAGAGAGAAAAGGACGGGACAGCTCAAACACATTAAAAATGTCATTAGAGATAGAAGGCGAGGGAGAATAACTGTTCTCGAAGCGGGTTGTCAGGAGAGAAGAGTGACACCCGGATTACTAGCTGATGCGGAAAGCGATAGGGAATTCTTGGAAAGGGTAGCGCATAGGCAGAAGTGGATGAGCCCTATTTCTCCGCCGCCTCCAATGACTTCTGTTCTACACATTTCCGCTTGCCCGGCGCCCGTGCCGGCACGCCGAGCTGCACTCGCTTGCGCCGCAGGCGACTTCTCTCTGCCGCCGCCATCGCCGCCGGATTTATCGGACCTCGAGGAAGAGAGATAGAGAGATACACAAATAGATATGCAAATATAAAATAGTAACTTAGGTGCAGGATAAGCAATGATCTATGAGAAAAGTAGAGTAGAAAAATGGGAAGTTTAGACTTTAGAGAGAAAAGGGAGAGAGAGAAGGGCACGCGGTATATAATATTATCGACGTGCAGACTCTTTGCATGGAAATCTACGAGAAAAGAGCGCCAAGCTTTGAGAGGGAGGGGGAGAGAGATCGAGAGATCAGGGAATAAGAACTTCCCCCGCGAGGAGATTAAGTGTGAGTAAGAGACGCCCTAAAATAATCTAATGCTCTTTTGCCCAGGAGTGGAGAGATAGAGAAAGGGGGTCAATATTCTAGTATTGAGAGCAATAGAAGCAATGATCAGATCAAGCGTGTGCTTATGACTCTTCCAGGAAAGATGCGGACTTCTAGAGAGATGTACGTTGCTTACGATTTCCAGATCAGTTTAATTTACTCAACATGAGAGAAAATAATCTGCGGAGAGAGGGAGAGGAGATAGAGAGAGAGAGAGGGAAAGAGAGACAGAGAGGGAATGTGTGTACTGCTGAGAGTGAAGAGTGAAGATTAAGCATGCAAGAATAGGGTCTACTCTGGTATAATTTCCAGGGAGGGAGAGGAGGGTAGAGAGGGAGGGTATTTTGTTTAGAGTGCAGATTAAGCATGAGTCTGATCGGTAATCTTTTGTCACCTTGTTTTCATGGAGAGAAATGAGGCAGCATGTATACGTCAAAGATGAGTACCCATACCTCCTCTCTCTCTCTACAATCACATATACGCATCCATATACATATAACTATATATATATATACATTGTCTTATACATCAAAGTATACGTATATGTATATATTTCTGCATACATATATGAATAAGTATATGAACAGGTATGTGCATATTTATAAGTTTATGCATATCTATGAACTTGATATATGAACAAATATGTATATATATATATATGTTTACGTATATGTTGTAAATTTATTTGTACAAATGCCGACACACAATCGTGTACATATATAAAGATATACAAATTCTTGTATATATCGATACACACAGCATAAATATATATACATATACATATATATACATACACACATACATATACATACATATAGATAGGTATTCATACATGTGCATATACATAAACTTATATACATGTGTGTGTGTGTTTGTGTATGGTATACCTACACATGCATTTGTATATGCATATATTTACACACACCTATGTGTGTACGTGTATATTTATATTTATTTATTGATATAGATATCTATTTATCTGTATAAGTATATGCATTTGACTGTGTATACATATCTACATGTTCATGTATATGTTTTATATTCCATATTCTTCTTATATGTATAACATTTGTCTTATGGAGTTCCCCAATTCTATCTTATGTGGTCTTTGCTTCAGATAATTGGTTAGGAAACACAACATACCCAATTGGTCAATTCTATATTGAGTTGTTTATAAAGAAAATTGCCATTAGCTGGAAGAATTTTTCCACCATGAGAGTTGCAAGCATAATGAGTATTTTGAATATATAACATATGACATTTCATTTAGCCATATGGGCATAGTTACCTAGGTATTAGTTGTGGGATAGGTTTATATTTCCTTCAATTAAATTTTTACGGAGCCTAATATATTTAAGTAGGCTAATATCAAATTATTAGTTATTTATGTTCTCCGTTATGAAGTAATAACATGTTTACAATTACAAATTTATGCTTATAATAAATGATACACAGTGTATTAATTATCACAAGTTAGTGTATTGACAGTTTCCATCTGTCAAAAGAAAAAAAGATTGGAGATAAAGTGACACAAATTAGGCCTCAAAATCACTTGATCTCTTGTAGAAAATTGAGAGTGACAAGGATACACTTCTGATGTTAGTAACCAATCCAAATCACTTGAACTTGCCCTACCTAGGGAAAAATATAAGGATATACTTTTGATCGATACACTTCTAATCGATATAAGTCCATAAATGATATTATACATGACTTTAAATCAAGTTGATTCTTATCACAATTGGGTATGTGGTCCATTGACTTAAAACATCAAAGACTATCTAGTAGATAGATTATCATGTTTTGACAATGAATTATAGATCCTAACAAATGGGATCTCCAAAATATCATTATTAGATACAATAGAAAGCCCTCAAGATGATCTTATGTTCAAGATAGGATTGCTCGTCTTAGTATTAGAGGAGATTAACTCAAGAAATCACTTGAGATTAAATTCCTATTCAACGTAGTGATAATATTGGAGAAAGTGTTATCAATGATTTCTTCCACGTATCTATATTAACTTAAGTGACTATTTAGGATTTGATAGTTGGATATAATTTAATTCATTGATGAGTCTTGCACAGAAGAAAGATAATAGTTACATAAAATGTTGATGACAACAAAGTTTCATATGGGAGTTCTTATACACTCCATATCTCCCTATGCACATAGTGTAGCTTGGCACCCAACAGGTTGGAAACTCAACTTATCAATCGAGTTAAATTGATTTGATTATCTAATCTATATGCTGATATAGATAATTAATAAGATTGAACTATAAGACATTATTGGGTATATAGAGTTATTAACTAGTAATATATATGAACCTAAAGAGTCATACAAATAATGTTTTATGGACATTGGTAAATATAGATGATCGTGTGGATACTTCTAGATGCTAGACACTTTAAAGACCTTCAAAATACTCCTTTAATAGATTCTATAAGTATGGATTCTAATATATGCTAAACGATAAGATCATCAATTTTGGGTGCCCTAGTGTTTTGAATATTCAACTCAATGTCTTTCTTTGCATTTGATTTTTTAATAAAAAATTTGAGAGCTTATCCAAAATTATATCCCATCAAAATTTTTGATCAAAACATCAAATTTAACAAAATTTATTGAATTAAACATTCAAAACAACGAGACATCAAGAACCAATGATCCTATGATCTAATGCATATTAAAAGCAACCCTCATTGGGTTTGTTGGATGAGTTTTATAACGCTATTCAAATGTATAGCTTCTAGTGTATCCACACAATCTCTTGATACATCGAGTTGCCTACTCCTTGGGTGTTAAGCTATACTACGTGACCTAGAAGATATAGAGTCTACATGAACTATTTTATAGAACCTATCTATCATCAATTTCTATGAACATATAATCCTTCATTTATGTGAGACACATGAATGACCTAGGGTATAGTTAAGTGCCAAATCTTAATTAGTAGTTAATGATTCCTAGTCATTCAAATTTTAATATTTAGATGCTAAGTTTCTCTTTAAACTTTATTGTTTCTTTTTATATGATCTTCACTTAAAAAGTAATGAAAAAGATGATAAAATAATCTTCAAATCTAAATGAGTAAATTCAAGTCATTCTTTAGGATGCTAGCAATCTTCGTTAATTTTTTTGCAATAACGAATAAAACCTTTAATAAAATTAAATAGACAAAATCTGCAATGAATCTTGAATAAAATGCTCTAATGAAATCAATCAAAGAGTTAAAGATGTCAAGAAGGCTCAATTGAAGTGGTTGTTGCCAATTTCAGAGTCAACAACGAGATGGAGTGATCACAAGAAAGGTTTGCATAGATCTTGGCTCGTGGTGAGGTGTTTGTGTGCACCAATAGGCATGCCTATGGAAAAAGAGCTGATACTTTAGAAAGGGACAAAATTGAGCTTAACTTGTAAGGGATGTCAAAGATCTGACATCGGTACTTTAGAAACCTCTAGATTCTTGACCGATTTTCGAGGATCCTTTGATTGCTTCTTCAAGAACTTCGGCAATCCAAATCTACTCCCGATAAACTTCTTGCCCTAATTCCTTGCCATAAGTTTAGAAAAATTAAATGCAATCAAGTCATGAGTGTTTATTTTTAATTTTTAAGCTCTTATCACGTCATTTGGTTGAAGAAATTTGACCACAACAGTTTGAGGACATAGAAAGCTAGATTAATAGTCAATATTTCTCCAAATTAAAAGCTTGATATCCAACAATACTGATGGAGTTTGGAGCTGAAATTGAGTGGGCATGATTTTCATTTTCATTTCCCACATCCTCATGGTGGCTGATTATAAATATGAGATGAAAAGGTTATGGTCCTTAACATTTCATTGTGTGCTTCAAGCTTTGGCTAGGCAAGAAGAAAGAGGGCAAAATATTGATAATTCTTTATCCATGGAAACATTATTTCTAATGAGTTTCTTCTCTTTTCTATGCATTCTATGTGTTGGATGCAAGACACCAAGTTTGAGTGAAATGTATGAACTCTCAAAGGTATATGTTGATTAGAGAGCATTGCTAGAGTATGTTTTCTTCATCAATCCTTATATTAGAATCAATTTTCATCAATATTTTCAATTTTCTCCATATTTTCATCAATATTTTCATATTTCAAACCCTAAATCACATTTCCACCATCTATCAAGGGTTTTCAGTCTTTGAAAAAGAATTTGGATGCATTTGGTTGGTTCATTTCATTTCCAGTATACATCTTTTTCATTTCATTGATCATCTCCACTACTTTAATCTAAAAATACCAAAAATATTCCTTGATGTTAATATTTTAACTTTCCTTCCTGTGGATTTGTCCTTAACTTGCTGCTATTCTAAATTTCAAAATCAAATTTGAAGAGTTGAGTGTAATTTTTTATACGTGAACTTGAACATTCAAATGACTGTAATTTTATGCATATCATTTACCTCTTTGGCATAACTCGCACAAAGACATAGATAAAGTTAAACATGATAAAAAGATTTTTAAATTAGAAAATACATGCACGTCATGGTCTATGATGCCACAAAATGAGAAGAAGTAGAGGTCGAACTAACATAAAAGAAAGAAGTCCTAAGGAAGGAGTGTCTGAAATGAGTTCATAGATGCCATGGCCATTCTTGTGCCCCAAAAAATCCTCTAATTGGTTCTTGGAAGACAATGAGAAGGGTAGAAGATGGCAGCACCATTAATGGAATGAGTGATAGGATGAATAAATAGGAGGTTAGTAGTGAAGCTAGGGACCTAAATGACATCACGTAGTGTTAATGAGGATGTAGGTGATGTCGATCCATAACCTTTAACTAGCCATGAATGACTATCATTAGTGGACATTGAAGGATATGAAAAAGTATGGTGAAAGTAGGAAATTTTAGAGGGTCCTCTTATCATATGGGTAGATGTCTTTGAGACGATAACCCAAGATGATAAAGAAGCAATAAAAGCATACATACTTGAGGTGAAGGCAAGACTAGCTGAAGTAGATGCATTAGATGAATGAGCTTGAGCTTGTTTCCACAACTCGTATTCTATCAGAGTAAAGGATAGATGGATCATCAGAGTGGTATGTTGTGATTGAGGAACTGAAGGTGCAACTTAGTGAGTTGTAGACAAATGACCAAAAGATACAAAATCTTGAGCCCACTCAAGCTTCCCAAATTCTTTCCAACGCTTTTTAGATAAGTGAATAATCTTGTCGCAATAGGTTCATGGAGTGAATATGATTTTGCCCTTGGTAGAGCCCTTGTCCTTCCTGGAAGGCTTGGATCCGCCATTGCCATGGTATTTAGTAAATGTGAGAGCAAAAACCTCTAGTGCAGCAAAGAAGGTAGAGGAAGCCAAAATGCTCGATGAGATGCTACTGCTTACACGAAGTGCAAATTTAAAAATAGAAATGACTGAAGGTACTTGGTTTCCAGATAAGACCTGACCACAGATTTGAGAAGCAATATGTGGATAAAGAGCTCCTACTGATAAGCACCAACAATGACCTAATGATACTGCTCAAGATTTCTCAGTTCAATGGTGGAAGACTAACAAAGAGACACTTCTTGGATAATGTCCTAGAGTTTTCCAAATGCTCTTCTAGAGTCTGCTCGCGTTATTTGCATGCAAAAAATGATTCATATAGTTTCGCAATGCAACTAATTTTCATCTTGTTGGCATACATAGTCTTGATCATTTTCCAAAGTACTTGTGTAAGCTTGATCTGGACAACGGATTCAGAAATAGTAGAAGAAATGCTATGATGCATCCAACTTAGAATCAATAAGTCAAGTTTCAACCATGTAGGATTAGTAGGAGACATTGTGTCCGGCAAGGGTGATGTCAAATGATCTAGCGGATTGTGGTCTTGAAGAAAATCCTCAAATCCAGATGCCCATGAACCATAATTGAGGCCATCAACGATATAAGCCAATCGAGTCAAGGAAGCTAAGTTGGAATGACATGCTTGCCATACTAGATCAACTAACAAAGGATGTGGAATTATTGGATAAGGAGGCATTGTTTGCAGCATAATAGAGGGGGCATATTAATCGACATCAGGGTCAGATAATGGTAGAACCAAGGGAGATTCAATAGGAGTATTGGTCATATTTCTTATTTCAGAAAGCACAAAAATCAGATATCACAACATAAAATGCAAAAATGGATTCCTCAATTTTTTTCTAATAAATTTTACCTCCTCATGGGCATGAATAGTAGGTAATTGATGAATATCTGCCCAAATACCTTTCAAAGGGTTTTTAAATGGGCTGCCAAAAAGCCCAATAATGACATGAATAATCTGACACAGCATGGATCGCGAGGTAATGTCATGGATTCCAAGGTGATTAGATGTGGCATGGAGCTTGAGGCAATGTGATAGTGGTAGACAAAACATTTTGATCTGTTGCAATGTTCGTATCTAATTACTAAGGACTCATTAGATGCTGAAGTGTTGTTGCAATTGCAAAATGAAATTGACTAGATATGGACAAATGATGTGTTTCCACATGTCAAAATTCTGGACTATGATTGTTGATACTCTATAAAATATGGTGAATTTTTTTTAAATATGGCGGACATCATCTCAAAATAAATGGCCTAGACAAGTATCCACAATAGAAGAATCAGCATGCAAGGAAAATCTGTGCATTTTGCCAATCCACTATTCATGCACAATCCTTCAAGATTATCTATGTAATAAAAATTGATTTAGATTACAAGTTTATAAACTTATGTCTAAATGGCCAATGATCTGTATAAAGTTATCATCCGATAGTAGTGCATACTCTATGTACTATATTTTATTCATTTACATATATTTTTTTCTAAAATTGTTAACAATATGTAAAATTAAATGTCTCTCTCTATCCCTCTCTACCTCAATCCTTGTAGGACTCTAGACCTTACGATATGTCACGCGTATGCATAAGAGATAACATACATGATACATAAATTTCCAATATACAAATGCACACACTACACGTTCATATGTTTAAAAACTAAAGTATGAAGAATTATGAGAAAGTATATATGAATAATAAAACAATGTAATTATGCACTACTCTTTTTCTCCATACAATAATTAGACTTAATGACAAAGATTGGAAAATTATATGATAAAATGCTTATAAAATTATAAATTTAGGAATAAGAAATTATAAAATTTGGAATATCATGACATATTTGAAACAAAAAATTAAGCTTATTGGGCAGTAGAAAATTAAGCTTTAGAGGTATTTGGAAAATGTAGGATCTTATACTTGCATAAAACACGTTAATTGAGAAAGGAATCAGTTAAAAGTTAAAAAACTATGAAGATAAATTAAAGTATTCCATTACAAGAATCTATAATAAGATATTTTGATGAAAATTAGAAATTTTGGCTTGATAATTTTAGATTTAAAATGCATGGAGAATATTTAAATGGTTGAAAGAAATGCAGTTTTATGTGAATGTCCTTAAATTGAACCAAAATTTAAATTAATTTGTCAAAGGTTGGACCTTATTCTGAAAAAGAACTCCTATGATTCATATATCTATTTCTCTATCGCACCTCTATATCCCAATATTTCAATAAACTAAATATCACAAACATTAATCTATTTTTGCTATCTTTTTCCAACAAACATTCGACATTTAAGTTTTAATGTTATTATATTTTTATTTATATCACAAGGACCTTTTAATTAATAAAATATAACAAATAATTCAGATATTTCAGCAAGAGAAACTAATTTTCAAGAAGCATGACATGAACACCATTTTCAAACGTAAATTTGGAATGGAACTAGGAATTTCTAAATTTGGAAATATAATAATGTTTTATTTTATTAATTTTTTTCTCAAAAATCCATTCATCTATATTTCCTTAAAGGAATATCTAGAAGATTGGACGGCGTTTCCTAGCTATTAAGATGAAATTTGGGAGATACTGGGGACTGAATTCCAGAAATTAGCTGATTATTTTACCATTAAGAAAGTGATCGTCGTTCCTCTTTGAGTTAATATGGTACTAATTATTGATCGTCATTGGGAAATTATCTCCATACCTTAGAAGTACTCGTTATTCCCTACATGCCAAGAGTTATGCGTCTTTAAAGTCCATGAAAGCTGAAACTTATGAATCCCCAAGCAAGGAAAAAGCCAACATGAAAATTTCCATCCTTGATATAACAATGAAGAGGGATAATAAGTAGGGTAGATATTCCTTTTTCAAGTTCTCAATGTAAGCCACAATGTCAAGTTCTAAGCTTTTTTTTCTTTTTTCAAAGACAAAGGCAAAAGGTTATAAACTCTAAATCTTTTGATCTCCTTGTAGAAGGCAACGATACCAAATTTATAAAAATATCTTTTAGAAAAATATAAAAATTAAATGCATGGAATAAATTCTACAAACTTCCATCGCAATGACCTAGATTAAATACCCATAAGCTAATTAGAAAAAATAACAAGTAGCTCTCTAAAGGTTACAGGAAGGAGAAAGATTTTTTAAAGATCCCTAGGAAGTGGAAGAGGGCTCAAACTTAACATGAACGTGACTTACCAAATTGCTGTAAATGGTGGGAGTTATACACAATATTATCCTCTTTTTCTTTTGAAACTAGTCTAATTTGCATCGGTTGACTGAAGAAATTATAAATTTTTTGATAAAAAATATTGACTCAAGCCAAATGCTTATTGTTTCTAAGAAAATAAAATAGATAAAGTTGGGGGTGTTTGATAATCAGATTTTTGACTTGCATTTATTCATTAACATATGATGGTTTAGCATTTACAAGACCATGTGTGCAATTTTATTGTGCTTTGATCTTCTTAAACCCTTGATCAGCTATTATTTGAGAAATGATGAGCTTCAAAAGGTGGGAGAGTGAATCCATTATAATTTTCTTCTCTCATGACTAGTGTGTTTTGATACCCTTTTGAGTAAAAAACATTGTGGTGTAATAGAGAATTTAGGAAATTGAGTGACTAAAAAAACTAAAATATAAAACTTTTATAATACTTACACATATCATGAGGCTAATTCACCCTCCTTAGTTGTATTCTAGCTCCTACTCGAAACTAAGACTTTTTCTAGTTGATGCCAATTTGAGTCATCTCTCAGTGGGTATCTGCAAAGTATCTCGTTGGGAGTGCCCTAGATCACTAGATGGCTCGATCAAGAGCCCTAGTGAACCTTCTTCGACACTCTCTATGGTAAAGGTATGCATGATTAACATGTGCACTCCCAACTGAGTGAAGGGTGTAATAGTTCTAGAAGTCCATTTGGCCAAACATCTCTTGGTTCTCTTTATTTAAAGATATCCATTGGTAAATGTCGAACTAAATAAATACACACACAAACTTAAACCCCAATAAGATGTTAGAACATATCAATTGACCTAAATCAGGTAAAGTGGGATTATGTTGATGAAAATAGTAAATATGCATACACTTTTTTTTTCAAAAACTCTCAAATATTCGTGAAAACACATGCAATTTTACATGAATATAAAATTCCATTAGATTATATCAAGTAAAAAAAATTTGTGATTTAAAATTATCAAACGAAGTAAAAGAGAAAAAAAATGAGTCCATAAAATATTACTCTTGGTCAAGTAAGCCATGCATTCGCTAATTAAGAGAAGACAAGATTATATAAACCAAGTGCTTTGAGGAATGCCAAGAATTGTGGAATACCTTTATTCTAATATTTCTTGTTGATTGTCCACTAAGGCTTCAAAAGGGAGAAACCATGGAGATCAAAAGGAGTTCAAATAACCAATAAAGGTGGCAAGTAAAATGAGAAAATTATGAAACATAAAAGAGTGGCAGCTAAATATCATAGTTGGTATGAATTTTTCAGACGTTATTGATATGAAGAGATAAATAATGACATGGTGAGATTCACAAAAAAACTAAAGATGAGATAAAGATGACATCCATCTCTTCAGCTATAGGAGTTTTGAACAGATCAATCTTTTAAAAAATTTGGATTTGAATTCAGATAATCAATTACCTTTTCCCAACTAGTTCATCTAGTTATAGGGGATCGAATGCATTAACTCTATAAGTCCATGATGAGATGAATCTGTGTAGTCATTGAAAACACATGGATAAGTGTCAAAACATATTCGAAACTCACCAATTAAAAGTTTTAATCTCAAATTAAAGAGTATAGTGGTGAATAAGGGTCGAATCCACGAAGAATTAAGGTATTTTTTAGGTGTCCTTCAAAATTTGATCAAAATCAAAACGAGGAATTGAGGTGAGAAATTAGGAATTTTAGTAATTTTAGAAAGAAAACTCAAAGACAAATCTACGAAATAAAAAATTATTCGATTTGGATTAAGAATCGTAGAGAAATGAAAGAGCAAAAATTAGATAAAAATCGATCCCCAGGAGAGAGAAAAACTGAAATTAAATCTAAAATTAACCTAATCTACGATTCAAAATTAAAAGATAATGATACAAGACAAAATATTAGAATGAAAAAAATAATCCTAACCCAAATTAGTGCTCCAATTGATCTAATTGATTGCCGGATAAGGGGCTTTTCATTCCGCAATTTCAAAGACAAAATTCTGCAATCAAGAGGCGATTTCTCTCTATTCTTTCAACTAAATCTTGATCTCAAACATTCCTTGGATGCAGAAATGAGTCTGAAAGAGGAAGAAATCAATAGATTCAAGGATTGAAATGTCTAAACTAATAGTCCCAATAGGGCGGTGGTTTAACCTAAGAGGGGGGTGAATTAGGTTAAATGTTAATTTTAATTGTTAATCTCTACTTTTTTCTATTTACTAAGATTCGTTGGTTAGTCACTCACTTCTTGTCCTCTCGATGCACCAAATATTATTATACTGGTTGGGGGACCTAATGTCCCTTAATCCAGTCCCGAGTACTATAGCCTCGGAGCCTCCTCCTCACCAAATGAAACCTAATCCTCTCACCCCTCAACTGGGTGAAGGACAATATTCAAATACAAGGATTTAGATTTTCCCCCTACGACAAACCTAACACTCACCTTTACCTGTCCCTACGGCACTACCCACTAGGCCTCGACCTCCTCGGCTCCCGGACGCCACGCCCTGACTCCCTCAAGCCAATCTCCACATGATCGCTCGTCCCTTCACGCCCTGTCGTGCCTCTTCCGCTAGTATCGCCGATCACCGGTAAAGTGAGACCTCATCTTCCGGCTTCACTCGGTCTTCTCGCTCCCTATGTCTTGACTCCTTCTCATCTCAACGAATGAGACGCTCCCGTCCTCCGCGTGTGTGTGAATATGAGAGAGTGTGTACCTAACTGCTGCTACCTAACTAACTAACTCTCCTAACTAATGATGACTTTCTGTCTAACGTTGACTTTCTGCTAAAGTTGACTTTTTTTTACTAGAGTTGACTTTTCTACTAAAGTTGACTTTTTCTGACTAGACTTGACTTTCTTGACTTTTGTTTGACTCTAGTTGACTTTTGACCTAAAGTTGACTTTTTGACTTCTGTTGACTCTAGGTTGACTTTTGACTGACTCTTGACTTAGAGGTGACTTTCTGCTAAAGGTTTGACTTTCATCTATAATTGACTTTCTTGACCTGAGTTAGACTTTCCTCAAAGGTTTGACTTTCTGTCTGATGCTGACTTTCTTGACTTTGAGTTGACTTTCCTCAAAGGTTTGACTTTTCTATCTGATGTTGACTTTCTTGACCTGAGTTGACTTTCCTCACTGGTTTGACTTTCTGTCTAAGGGTGACTTTCTTGACCTGAGTTGACTTTCTTTCAAAGGTTGACTTTGGATTGACTCTTGACCTAAGCTTGACTTTGGGTTGACTTTTCTCCTAAGGTTGACTTTGATTGCTATGAATGACCTTGACCGTCAAAGGTTGACTTCTGACTAAGGATGGTTGACTTTACCTAGTCAAGGGTTGACTTGAAGTAACAAGGTTGACTCAACCTAATTTCCACTGAAATAGAATAACCTTAAACACTATATAATCCAAACTGAGATAATGATGCAAATAGAATACAAATTAGCTTCCAACTAATTGAGAATGAGTTCAATGATAAAGATAAATATATCACTGCAACTAGAGCCAACCTTAATCCAAAAATATTTAGTCTATTGAATGAAATGATTAAGTGAGATAGATAGCATACCACTTCACCTTGAATCTCTATCTCGTACAACACGTATCAAATTAAACACAGTAATATAAACTGTTGAGAAAACAAACTTAAGTGATGTTTCAACTAATTGGATGTATGACTGATAACTGTTAATTGAAATTACAATTAGAGCACACAGGATTAAATGAATACGAAGGTAACTTGCTCGCAATTGAAATATAAATAGGGGGAATAAAACCAAGATTGATGGTTGTAAAGCTCAGAGATACTAGGGATTTATATTTATGTTGACTAACTGTAGATAGGACTGATACAATCACGAGACAATGCAGAAACTACAGAGAATGCAGATAATACAGAAAAAGAGATTCCACTGTATGTAATGAGAGAACTTACCAACTTGACAATGAACTCAGTCCAAGCACTATATTAATCATAAAATGAACCTTAATTCAAAGTTAATAGATTCAATGCAACAATAAGATTAATACCCCAAATGAAAATATGCTTATTGTTAATTGCAGAATATTAAATAAAGTTTGTGTAATGGACTAGGAAAATGGAGTCACAAAAATAGAGAATCAATTATGTACAAAATTATGCAAATGATTGAGAATGAGGTTAAACAAGACAGAAAATTAAGTCTTAATGAAATTTGTATGAATAGTTGACAACGAAATTTATAACAATACAGAAATAGATCTAACTGAGTTAGATGAATAACTGAGAACGAGATTTATAATACCAAAGAGAGACAGATAATGAGTTATATGGATAATTGAGAATGGAAATTATTTTATACGAAATTATTGTGGAGAGAACTAATACAATCAGTGAATGATAACCGAAGTTCAAAAGACAGTGAATAGCAGAAACTCAGTTAGATAATGTAGAGACTTTGAAGATTTATATTGATTCAATGACCAATAGAATGTAGAAACTAAATATCAGAAACTGAACTTAAGCCAAGATACAGAAGAGATCTGCGATTAAATAGATAGAACAAAACTGAAATTAAGAATAGTGGACGATCGAAAATCAGACTAAGAATGCAAAGACTAACTATTAGAGGTTAGCAACGAGAGATCATAATTTCAATATGAATGGCAACAATCAGACTACCGTATCAGCTATCCAAATTACTAGATTTAATCTCGCACCAATGTAATCTAAATTAGCAAATAAAGTTTGAACCAGGAGAGGAACAAATGAGATAAAGGAACGAGAAAATTAGAGAACCAGATATCTACTTAGAATCAAACGATTGAACAAGTAAATAAAATACTAAGCTGAGCAAGTGGACAGATGATTCGAATGAGAAAACAACACTATCAAGCTGCTAACGAATTAATACAGAATAGAATAACCGATCGAGATTTGTCAAAAACACACAAAAATGGAAAAGCAAATAAACCAATTACCGGAAAATCGATATCACCTGAATGTTGCAGAGAGAAGGAATGAAAGAGACGATGATTTCTATTCGCTTCTTGATCAGATCACCAACTAGGGGCCTTTTCGTATACAGTGAACAAAAGCCCCCTGCTTTTTAGGTTTTCCCTTTCTGCTCGATGATGGCGTGTTCCTTACTTGGTCGTCGTAGTGGAAGAAGGTCAGAACACGAATGCCAGATGAAGATCTCTCTTCGCACCATTCTTTCTGTCTTCACACAAATCGTTTAGCTATATCGTTCACACAAATCGTTTGATCAAATGAAAATGATTAAAATGCAGATAAACATATAACTAAAAGTATTTAGCTATATTTATAGTTAGGAGTGAGTATTTAGCTATAGTTAACTTCGAATTTCCTGAAACCACATACACCCATGAACCAAAAATTATTAGTCAAGATAATCATAGAAAAGATAAAGCATTAATGATTTGGATTAATAAAAAAAGAGAAAATTCAATATTAACATTAAACTCAATGACTTGTTAATGCCTTAATGGATAACACTTAGCAATTCAAGAAAGAAGACTTACATCAAAACTACTGCTCTTACATAAACAATTTGATAGCTCAAAACATCCAAGAATAAAAAATTTCATCGAAAAACATGCATATAAATAAGCAAATTTGGGCGTGGCTATTGGATTTGGCTCTTCATCGTCAATCAATGGCTCAAATGAAACGTTTGGATGCTAATCATTTCCATTAAGTCACATCCATTTGATCAAAGATGGAGCGCTAAGATTTTGCCATGTCTCACGTGAAGAAGAAGCGTCGTGCGATCTCGTCCGTCCAATCATGAATCGACGCCTGAGATGTCTTCACGCATCCACAGAAGTCCATCGGGCGCATTTAATCTCAACCGTTAGAACTCCTTAGATGAAATGGCTGAGATTAAATCTTTTTAAAACAAATCATCACCCAATAAGAGTGCGTCGTGTACCCCCTCACTTAAGTGATGATCAACATCTTCCATTAAGTGAGCAAATCAAACTCTTCCCATTGAGACACGTCACATGAGAAGATCTAAAAAGAAAGATAATCCCACATGACAAAAATAAAGGCAATTTCATGGATATATAACGTCTGCATATTAATGGGCTTAGCTTATATCTTGAAAAGGATGCTTAACCCATTAATTACACATACGCACGCATGCACACGCACACATGCGCACACGTGTGCACACACATATGCACACATTTGTTGCCACGTGATGTGTGCACATGGTGCCACGTGGTGAGGCCCCGCCATGTGAGCTCGCGGTATAAAAAATGATATTTTTAATTTTAAAATTCTAAATAAATCTAAAATAAATTCAAATTTTTTTTAATAAAATCCCTAAAAATTAGAAAATTTAGAACTTTTAAAATACAACACCAAATTAATCCAAATTTTTTTTAATCAGAAATTAAATAATCTATCATTTGAAAAAGTCAAATTTAATAAATAACAAGAGAATAAATTTTTCTTTAAAAAATACACTCATTTTTCTTTGAAAATAAAACTTAGAAATATAAATGAGCATATAACAAGTATTTTCACTCATTATTTAACATTAAAACCCAATTATAATCTCAAATATTTATTGGAATAATCTATTCTAAAATATATTATTTTAAAATACATAATTATCCATAAAATAATACATTCTAATATTAAACTTAAAATTGTATGAAATGATAGATATGCACTCAAAGTATGATAACATGCATAAGAATAGAATGTTTTATGCCTTAATTTGCATTAATAATCATATAATTTCATGTGTAAATTGCATATTATCAGTCTACATGTAGAAACAAACTCAATAGAGGCATTTTAATGGGTTGCTGGTTGGTCATAATGAATGAACTATTGTGTCTTATTTGTAAGAGTCAAAATAAGTACTAGGTTGACCATATTTGTTAAATATTCACTTAGTTTAACTTTTCTAGGGATTTTCATATTGACCTTGAGATTTTTTAAGGCTTATTTCTTCATATAAGGGCTTCTCCTTGGATAAATCAAGAAGCAACTATTATTTAAGTTAACCCATTAAAATTTTGGAGAATTCTCCCATGGCATTGCTGAGATCTCTTGAATGTTAAAACCTACAAAAATTTACAAAATAAATTTATGAGAAAATATTTAAGGCAACTTTGTGTGCAAAAATTCCTATTCAAATAAGTTAACAAGTTGATTTCAAAGTCTTATTGGTGGCGTACAACCCCTGTTGCCACCAAGGCACGACACCATGACACAGGAGGAGCTAACACCCACGCGAGTCTAGCCTCCATGACGAGCAAAGACGAATGACGTATTTTCCCCTGTGGTAAAACATACCTCGATACGTGTCTTGTTGGCACTTGTTGCATCCCATGACTTGGAGTTAGAGCAAATGGATGTCAAAACTGCCTTTCTTCATGGAGATCTCAATGAGGAAATTTACTTGCAGCAACCAGAAGGTTTTGAAGTCAAAGGTAAGGAGGACCATGTGTGTTTGCTAAAGAAATCTCTATATGGACTAAAGCAGTCTCCAAGACAATGGTATAAGAAATTTGATGCATTTATGACAAGAGCCGAAATTTACAAAGAGTAAATATGACCATTGCGTCTACCTTATGAGGTTGTCAAATAAGTCTTTTGTTTACTTGCTGCTTTATGTGGATGATATTTTAATCGCAGCAAAGGAGATATCTGAAGTCAACAAGCTTAAAGAGAAGCTTAGCAAGGAATTTGAGATGAAAGATTTAGGAGCAGCAAAGAAGATCCTTGGAATGGAAATTCAAAGGAATAGAAGGGCACGTAAGTTATATATATCCCAATCAAACTACATTGAAAAGGTTTTAAAACGCTTTGATATGTGGGATTCAAAGCCGGTGGCCACACCTCTCGCTGCTCACTTTAAGCTTTCAAACTCATTAGCACCAAAGACTATTGAAGAAGAGAGTTGTATGGCAAAGGTCTCATACTCTAGTGCAGTTGGCAGCTTGATGTATGCAATGGTATGCACTCGTCCAGACATTTCTCATGCAGTGAGTGTTGTTAGTAGATATATGGCTAATCCCGGGAAGGCTCATTGGCATGCAGTAAAATGGATATTTCGATATCTACGAGGCACCATTGATACTTGTTTAGAGTTTGGAGACAAGAAGATACTCTCTTTGGTTATGTTGATTCAGATTATGCTGGAGACCTTGACCAAAGAAGGTCTCTTACCGGCTATGTGTTCACCATTGGAGGAGGTGCTGTTAGTTGGAAGGCTACTTTACAGCCTACAGTTACTTTATCTACCACCGAGGCTGAATTTATGGCGATTACAGAGGCAATAAGGAATCAATATGGTTAAGAGGACTGGTTGGTGAATTACACTCATGTCAAGAGGCAACTATAGTGCATTGTGATAGTCAAAGTGCCATACATTTGACTAAAGATCCTATGCACCATGAAAGGACTAAACATATCGATGTCCGTTATCACTTTTTTAGAGATATTGTGGCACAAGGTGAAATTATCGTGCATAAGATCAGCACCGAGGATAACCCAGCCGACATGTTGACCAAGACTCTTCCAGCAGCAAAGTTCAAGAAATGCTTGGATATTATCGGAGCTAAAAGGACCTTGTCCTTTTGAAGCCATGTTGACCAAGCCAAAGGTGGAGATTTTTTAGGGTTGACTTGGTCAACTCTCTATTCTAGAAGCTTTCAAAATGTTCTAGAGCTTTTCTAGAAATCTTCTAGATGCTTCTTGAATCTTCTAGATGTTTCTAGAATCTTCTAGATACTTCTAGAATATTTTATGCTTCTCCTAGAAGGTTGTTGAGTCTTCTAGATTACCCTACAAGATTATGGAAGCTTGTGGAACTTTCTAGATGTTCTAGAAAGTTATGGATATCTTCTAGAGAGAGTCTCTAGAAGCTTCTAAGGAGCTCTATAAAAGGAGAAGCTCACCCCAAGCTTGGTGCAACCTAAAGGAAGCAACTCAAGAGCATCCTGAGGGAGTGAAACCCTTGTGAAGGAAGGGTCAAGCTACTTGGATAGTTAGAGAAAAGAGAGAGGGTAACATAGCATCTTTGGAAGAAGCTTTGTGAAGAGGTGACACAAGTGTGGCTCTTCTTGTTGGTTAGTCCCTTTAGTGAACTTGTTCTCTTTCCTCCTTTTGTCCTAACTGTTTTGGACCTCTATTGTGAACATTTGTCATCCCATTTAAGAAGGTTATTTTTCTCCAATTTTTTAGTGGGTTTTGTGTAATCTCATCCCTAGTCTCTTGGTGGATACTTAAGCTTAGTTGGATACATACTTTAGACTCCTTTATTCTAAAGATCCTCAACAGGATGCCGATTTTTGCTACACTGCTTGAGGACTTCGTCTCCCCACGGTCAACCCCACTCCGACCTCGCATGCGTGGACCTATATTTTCCTTTCTTCTTTCCTCGTTTATGAACCTTTTCGGACCGCACGTGTTTAGTGCATCCGCATTTATCTCTCTCTCCCCTTGGGCTTCTTAGTGGACCCTCCCTTCAGGCCCCACTTAAGAAGCCCACTCATTTGTGGACCTTTTTTGCTTCTTTATGTTTGGGCATCTAGGTTTGTGGGTCTCAAGTGGGCCCTTTCCCCTCTCGGCCCATCTTCGGCTCTATAAGAGGGGAAGGGACCCCCCACAAACCCTAGCCGTCATTTGAGAAAGAAAGGAGAGAAATCCCACTTGAGTGACTATACAAGGAGCGTTGAGGAAGGAGTCCAACCTCCGTCGCCGCCACCGTTGTTGTCGCTGCCACTCCTTGCCACAACCATGATATCGCCGCCACCATCGCCCCCGTTGTCGCTGCCACTGCCCCGTGCCGCAGTTGCCGCAGCCCTATGCCGCCACCACCGCCGCTGCCCCGTGCTTTCGCCGCCAATACCGCCCAATGCCGACGCAGCCGTTGCCCCTGCACCACCATTCCCCGCACCCTACCGCCGTCGTGCCCTGTCATTGTCGCCCCACCCCCTGCCCCCTCCCCCTCCCCCTCCCGCACCCTACCCCCCCATGCTCGCGCCCGCGTGTGCCCTGCTGCCCGTGCGCATCCGGCTGCCCGCGCACGCCCTATCACCCATGCCAGCTTGCGCCTGCGCAAGCCCTACTGCTCATGTTCGCGTGTGCCCTGCCGTGTTGTGACGCCACATCCATGCCGCCCAGCACCTGCGCTATGCCGCCCTCGACGAGCTCGCGGCTTGTCTCGGGTTTGCGATCACTACCGCCCTGTTGCCACGCTGAGGATTGCCTGTCCCACGATGTCACCTGGCAGGGCCTACTTTTGCCGACCGTCTGCGCCGCATACGAACGACCTCCCTCGTCATGACCGACAGGGCTTACGACATGTAGGTTAGGCATGCATCCTCTTCCCTTTAATTTCGAAGGTCCTATATTTCTTGTAATACTTCCCGCATCTGTTACCACCACCCTCAGGACATAGATTAGGTTAGACGATAGGGAGATACAAGCGGATCGAGACCGTGGACCGATCCGGCTTGTTGACGGTCGAGCTACCATCGATGATCTAAGCTCCAACGCCCCGCGAGGACGTGGACCTGGAGGTTTCCTTGACTGTCAGTACTCGGCACACCTCAGGAGCTACGGGAACAAAGTGTGAGGAGGCAGCTTATTGGATACGTTGAACGAGCATTTCATCATACTTAGATTGCCTTAGGTCTTCTTCCTTAGATTCCCCTTAGTTCCGTTGTTCGGCCGGGTTAACCTGACCGTCAGACATCACTTATCACGAGAAAACGGAGGCTTATGCAAGAGTTTTGAAGCATGACCCTAGACTTATTGACTTTATAATTCTAATCTTGTTTTGTCATTATTAAAAACCTATATTCATGCATTTATACACGAGCTATACGGCGTGCTCTTCACTAATTATTAGAAACATTTAGTTTCTATTGGATGGTATATATCCAATGGAAAGTTAACAGTTCAAAAATGAGTAAATAGAAAAAAGATCATGAGTTTCTTGAGCTTCTATGTCATGGATGTTTTTCATTTATATAAGAAAACTTTTGTGTTTCAATGTTGCATCATATTGACAATCCATTTCGGCGCAAGTTAATTGAGGAAAAAAGCGTTGAATCAATTGACTAATCACTAATACAAGTTAAAGCTATTATTCTCTAGATGTAAGTCTTAGGTCAATTCTACTTCATAAAGTGTGACAAACAGCATGCAAACAGGCCTACATGCAAATAGTGCAAATGCCCTAGTACAATAGCTAACATTGTACATTTTCAAAACTGTATGAAAAAATCCACTTGAACCAATTGATTGTCCTTTCTCTATAAAAATAAAAAACATCAAAATTACACACGCAATGGTGTAGAATAGTCATTGATGCTCTATGTGTTTCAAAACTCATTAGTAATGTTTTACATGTATCTTGCCAAATAGAATGAGATAAATACTCTGATGTTTTTCCCACACTTTTTCTAATTTTAGATTATGATTCTTGTCACCTATATTGTTTTAATTATACGTGTAAAATCTTGATTCCTTAGACTGATTTGGTAGCATTTCATCATTTTATATTTCTTTAAACATGATATTTGGCTCAAAATTTTGAATTTTCAATAATTTTGGGCATCCTTAAAATTCATCTTCCCTCCTTTAAAATTAATGCATGGGATATCACATAAAAGTTAATATAAAAGGTTAAATATTCGGGGAAAAAAGATCACCATGTGCCCCCCTTGGTTTCGGTTTAAACATCAAAATTCAAAGGGGATTCCCTCCATTAAAAGATTCAACCATAAAAATTGCAAAAAAAGAAGAAAACTAACCACTAAATTTTCCCTCTCTACTTCTCTCCACTCACCCTTCAGCTACTTTCATCCCTGAAAGTTTCAAAAGACTCTCAGCATCCAAGTCTCTTGAGCTCCCCACCAAGGCCTCTACCACCTCCTTCACTATATCTCCTTTAACACTACATCTCCTACTGATGCTCTCTCTACATAAGCTAAGTGCCCCATCAATCTCCCCTCCCTTTAACAGCAAAGGCACAACAATCTCAAAACTCTCCCTGTTAGCTCTGCATCCCTTGTTCGGCAAATCGTCAAACATCTTCCTTGCATTCTCATTCTCACCCACGACGCTGTACCCCTTGATCAATGCATTGAAGGTAGATGTCTCTGGACTAAAACCCAAGCTGGGTAACTCCTCGACGATCGCTAAAGCTTCCTCCATCCTCCCCGCCGTCGCCAATCCCCTCACCTTTGCATTAAAGCTCTTCAAATCCGGCCCGTAATTCTTCCTCACCATCATCTCCCATATCTTCTCCGCCTCCGAGAATCTCCCAGCAAGATAAAACCCATTCAAGAGCGTGTTAAAAGTAATGATATTCGGCTCAACTCCTTCCTTTTCCATGATTTCCAGTACCCTCGTCGCTTCCTCCAACTCCCCGCTTTTACATCGCGAGGAAACCAGAATATTGTATGACACAACGTTGGGAACAATTTCGGGGTCCTCTCTGGGCACCGACACAAAAAGCTGGTCCATTTCCTTCAGATCTCCATTAGCAGAGCAAGCGGAGAGGAGAGCGTTGAAGGAGAGAGAACTGCGGGTGCACCCGAATGAGGGTAGCTGGAAAAAAGTCTCCTTCGCTTCTTCCACCATGTTAGCGACTCCATAGAGAGTGATCAAGCGAGCGGCGAAGCCTTCGCGGGAAATATCGGAGACGTACTGCTTCTGCTCTTCGAGGATTTCGGCCACGTGGCTCTGCAGTTTTAGGGACGCTAAACGGCGGACGGCGAACTCGTAGACGCGGTGTTTGGCGCGGAAGCGCGGCAAGGCGGAAGCTTTCTTGAAAAGGGAGACCAGAATATGGGGTTCCGGCGCGGAGAAGATGGAGGCGGCGGCTGACTCGGCTTCTCGGTCAACGCGTCTGATGGGGCTCGAGCCGGGCGGAGGCGGCGGGGGAAGTTTGTTGGGGGATGGTGCGGCGACGGAGAGGCGGGTGGTGGAGTTTCGGAAGAGGCGGGAGAGCGCGCCGGAGGACGCCATAGGGGACTGACTTGCGGTTTGGAAAGGGGACACGGCAGGTCTTGTGGACGTCCTTGATAATTCTAGACCGTTGGATCAATCGTCCCCCTTGGATTTCCATAACTACATCGACGATCCTATCTCGATCAATCTCGATTCGATCACCACGGAGTGATTTTATGATGATCTATCACCGTATGAATCAATTGGATCAGATGGATGGAGATAGTCCCTTCTTCGATCAGATTGACGATGGGATCAAAACCCCTTGATCTAATTGGCAAGATGATCGAGGAAGTAATGGCACATGAAATTGCGGAGCAGATCAATTATCTGCACTAAAAAAACTCATAAAATAAAAATTAAAATGATTTTAAAGGTTTAAACAAATTTTAAAAAATCCCTCTATCTGTTCAACAATTAGATGAACGATCGATCTTTGGGCTTCAACGACCGATCAGATTGAGGGATTCAATTGTGATTATCGAAGCCAATCCCCTCGATCTAATCGTCATTCCCTCATTCATGCTCAATAGGAAGACATTTGGAACCTTTTCATAAATACATCCAACTGCCAAAAATATGCCTAATCAATTCTTGCTTGTGAGCTGATGGACAGACTAACCATGTCATATCTGAAAAATTCTATGAACTTGATGGTTTGATATCAGGTTTTCAAAAGTTTCTTTCATTAATTAACTAAAAAAATTCAGCAATCTAGATATAAAAATATAGAAGCATCGTTGTTTACACTAAAGATCCATGTCAACTTGTAAGAATGTCTTCCTATTTTCTACACGATGCAGAGTGAATTGGTAATACCTAAATATCGGAGTTGATGAAAGATTTGTGTTGATGATTGCTTATCTTGTCTCAAGAATTGTGTGATTGCCCATTCTTCATTGATATTTGTGATGATTAATTTTTATCGTCTAGTATCTTTAAGTTGTGTCACTTGATAATCTTGTACAAAATATATGAAATTATTAGCATATTGATTTTTAGTTTATGAGTTCATCAAATTTTAATCATCAAATCTTAAACATGATGATTCTTCCTCTGGAAAAGCCATGTTTTTCTTTCCACATGATTTCAATATATTAATGAAGACGATAAAGCTATGATAGCGATCGTGATTTAAATAAATTTTTATACTTATATATCTAAGGATTAAATCATGATGAAAATGAGAGTAAAATGATATTTATGAAAAGAAGGAGCATATGATGATGTTAGAAATCACTTCTATCACCATACTATGGTCACATTTTAAGGTTGAGTAATGAGTGGCCTAGAAGCTAGTCAGACTATACACATCTTCTTCACTTTATTCTAAACCTTATATTCATTATTATATAAATGAAATGTTTCTAATGAAGTCAAAGGATATATGCAATGTAAACTAAATTGTGATGAACTCATATTGTGGTGATTATTTATCTGTAAACACATATTCTGAAGGTTTCTATTCATAAGATATTCAAGAAGGAATTGGGCATAGAGATAGAATATCAATACTAGCTCCTACTCATACGATGAAGATGGCTGATCCTATAAATTTTTGTGGAGACACTACAGCGAGGCATTCGATGACCTTTAGGGAAAGAGTTTAGTGAATTGATCATATTGATGGTTGTGTTTGACTTTGGCCTGCAATTCTCTATCCACTAGAACCCCAACTATTAAAGATAAATCAAGAGGATTATGTGTTCAAAATGAAGTGGTACTTGAGGAGACATAATCAAGGAAACAGTGCGCTCAAGTTCTTGGTCAAAGCGAAAACTGAAATATTAGATAATTAGTTTTTGTTGACGATGAGATGAAGAAACCCTAGAATCATACATGGAAATGAGAGTACAGAGGTTCTTATATAAGAGGTGAAGATGAGAGGAGAACATAAATGGGCCGAGTGCCCAATACTACTATCGGACCAATACCCTTGACATAAACTGAAATATTAGAGAATTAGTATTCAAATTATTTTTTATTTTACTATTTATAATTAGAATAATTGATTAAGGTTTCATTTTTGACCATGCCCTAAGTCATTTAAGGAGTGTCATGTGGAGAAGAGAGTATACATATATAATAGCTGATGAAAGGCAAGTTCCATGAGTGGGTAACATAAACCCATAACCTTTTCGGACATGCAATGTAGGATAGAACCTCACGTGTCAATAACTCAACCTATCAGTTTGGTTAAATCAATCCATGTTTTTATTTATTAATACTAGATGTTAAATTAAAGCCAATAATGATTTCCTTGGCTGACATCAATTTGAACTTGATGTATACTTAGGCCAAGAGGGTCACACGCATAAGATTCTTAAATAATGGGACAAATATATTATATTTTTATCTAAAAAATGCATAAATCTATGTTCAAATCTCAAGGGTTCAAATTTGAAAGACACATGAAACTCTCTTCCCTAGACCCAGCCTTGTCTTCCCCACTCACCCTAAAATCAATTTGATGGGTAATGGTCATACATGAGAGTGGCTGTAGTATCAGATCTAGGAATAAAAAATGATTTACTTGGAATATCCAATCCAAGAAATGTGATCCTGTTTGTTTTTGTTTTCAATGTGCATATCAAATTTTGTGGATGCTTTATAGAAACACTTAGATGACAAGATGACTGTGTGATATATGAAATGAATCAAAGTCAAGTGGTTGAATTCTCACATTTTCTATGAGTTATATGGATGCAAGGACATAGGCACGCAAGTAGGAAAGCAAGGATATGAATGATGATGAGACTGAAGAGGAAACAACTCTCCACCAAATTTAAAAAAGAAGTAGTAAATGAGGTTTCAATCTGGTAGAGGGATCATCCTAAGATTTTTAAGATGATCCACAATTATTTAGGAAGTGAAAGTTAGGTCAACCTCCTTATTTTTAAGGAGGTTGAACCAAACTTAATTTTTATTAAGTGACCCCCTATATTTTTTCCATGATTTTAGAAATTTATGAATGAAAGATAGATAATTAAATTCTTGATCCAATGAAGAAAATTTCATGAAAAGGATTTATTTTGTGAGATGTTGAATTTCTTAATTTAGGGATTTTAAAAGAATTTTTAAGGATTTATTCCAATTTTTAGAGCATTTTAACAACAAAAAAACCTCTGATTTTTAAGTAAAATTTTTCAAAAAAAGCCCCTCTGCACTTAAAAAGGCTAGCACACATTTTTTTGGCACAATAAGAGTGTGCCACATGGCGTGCTCTCATGCACGACCTCAATTAAACGGCTAAGATTTCTCTAAATTAAAATCATGATATCTCATGATTTAGATGGAGTTTTGAGTTGAAATTTTATGACTAGATTCATCTTTTAACTCTCTATCCATCTATACCCTTGGATTGAAAAATTGAGTTAGAAAAAGAATGCTTTTAATGATTGGACTCTTTTACTCCTCTTTACACTCAAACCCTAAGAACCCACTTATAAAAACCTTCATTTTCATCTCTCTTCATATTTTTTGGCTCTCTCTTAGCATTAGCCTAACAGAAGGAAGGAGAGAGGAGGTCAAGGCCCAAGGTGAGTATTTTTTATGCTTAATCTTTTCGTGGAGATAAAAGCAGAGAAGATCATGATCGGAGCAAATCTAGCATCACTCGGCATAGGATGGGCATGCTAACGAGGTATGTGCAACAATTTGGATTAGATTTTGTCTTGTGAACATCTCCATAACCATTATATGTGTGTTTTATTTTTATTTTAATATAGTAGCTTTGACCCTCACCGTACACATGCATCTCTCCCTCTTGATATCGCTGGCTATCGATCTATCTCTCTCTCCAATCATATTTTCTCTCATTACAAGTTTTTATTCCCATTTCATCTCTTCTCGTATGAATGTCACTTTAGATTCTAATTTCTATCTCGACTCTAAAAGAAACTCAAAATTATCACTCACACTCGCCTCCACACGCTAAATTCTCATTCACACATATTCCCTCGCCTTTGTCTTTCTTTTGAATGCCTAAACTCATTAGTTCAGCTCGCCGTGGATTCAACCTTTGTTGACACTATACTAAGGAATCATATTTTATTACATAAAATTGATGCACAACAATGACGAAAAGCACATGCAGTCGAGATCATCAACATCCATACACTATAGGATATAAAACACACACACTCTCTCTCTCACACACATAGAGAGAGTGATGACGACGGCGATGATATATGTATAGATAAAGTGCAACTAGATAGAGAGATTGAGAGTATTGGGGTTTTGTGGTAGGGAAAAATCCTTAGTAGAGAGAAATTGGGCATGAATGAGATAGATACAATGGCATTGAAGCTTAAATGAGATACCATTGAAGGTTTTGTGCTTCCCAAGCGAGATCCTTGAAGGGTGGTTAACATGGCCAAGGTTAAAGTTTTCTAGTTCTATCAATATCCTCTCTATATGCCAACTTATTGACCTCAAGGTTCATAGACTAGTCTATGAAATGGTCCATCCTTGATTGGGAGATGAACCACAATGATGACATCTATACACAAAGAGAGGAACAAAGCGATGATATAGCATATGAAAATGCATCTTCAAGTTTGAATCATTAAATACTTATTTTTGAATTCTATATCTTCAAGATTCTCTATTGGATAGATTAAGGAAATATTACAAAAAAATTAGATAATTAGTCCTTCGATAGAAAATCTTTAGTAGTCAAAGAATATCCTTTTCTACTTCTTTATTGGAATAGAGAAGCCTAAATGAGATGCCTTAGCTTGCAAGTTCAAAGGTCACTTTTTGCTCCCTCATAACTCTCTTAAATTCTTAAGGAACTTAGCCCTTCACTAAAAATCTCACTAAAGTTGATAAGTATAACATGTTTCTAGGATTCCATCCTTGAAATCTCATGCCCTTCTTCCCATGGAAGCTAGGGATCCATGAGAAAAGGGAAGATTTGCTATTTTTCAGAATAACCAACTCTCCATCCCCTATATCCCTGCATCATAATTTAAAAATTGAATCATAAATCAATCACATGTATATGATGAAGTTGATCAAGCTTAGATTGCTCAAAGAATTTCATAAAATTATCTTCTCATGCCTTTAGTGTAGTGATAATGATTATGAAGAAAATCAGATAATTTTTCAGAAATGTCATGGGAATATTTCAATTATGTTCCAGATGATGATATATCAATTCATAATGGATGTAAAAAATATGAGAATCAGGTATCTTAGAAGATATAAAAGAAAATCCTTGAGCTCCAATCAGGAGTCAGAAAGCTCCATCCATCATCATGATCAAGAGACTCAATTGCTAGAAGAAGAGTAGAAGATTCATGAAGAACTTTCTAAATCGAGTAAATTAATTATACGTTTGTGGAGGGGGGTTGCGTTCAGAGTTTGAGAGAGAGATAGATCGATAGATAGAGTGAGAAAGAGATAGATAGAGAGAGAGAGTACGGACGAACCGATGCAACCGCCGCAGCTGGCCATGAAATTCTTCCACTCCTCGTGCTCAACAAACTCTCGTCGGCCATTTACTATGACAGAATCGAATCCTCTTCCTCTACTATTTATACCCGCCTTCACAGTTTTTTGATCCACTTTTATGAAATTCATGGCGAGGCAGCGACAGCGGGAGGCAGACGTTGCGCCTGGATTTCTCGGCGGAAGTGAGACGACGGAGAATAATGCGTACAAGTCGAAGAATCTGGAGGCGGAGAGGAAGCGCAGAGCCAAGCTGAAGAACCAGTTTTTGGCTCTCCGCTCCCTGGTTCCAAGGATCACGAAGGCAAGACCACTACAGAGACAACACCTCTAGTTCTCTATCTCTCTCTCTTATCCCTCTTTCTCAACTCGAAGCTTTGAACGTTTTTCTTTCTATGAATTGGGATAGGTTTCCTTTCTCCTCCCACCAAACCCTAAACCCTCCGTTGACTTCTCTGAATCGGGAAGGACATCTCTCTGCCTCTTTCTCTTTCTTCGTAGCATTTTGCTTCGAAGCGTGTTGTCGTTTATGAATTGGGATGGGTTTTCTCTCTCCTCTCGCTTTACTTTCTATCGACTTCTCTGAATCAAGAAGGTTCTCTCGCTCCCTCTTTATCTCTCCTCTTGGAAGTTCGTTCTACGAGTTGGGATGAGTTTTCTCTCTCCTCTTGGCAGCGTTGCCTTCTACGGATTGGGACGTTCTCCTCTCTCCTCTCTCTAAGCTTCATGTTTCCTCGGCGATGGCGGTGCCTCTTACGAATTGAGATGGGTCTCCTCTCTCCTCTCTGTAAACCCTCCATTTCTGTCACGAAAGTATTGCTGCCTAAGAATCGAAAAGGATCTCTCTCTACCATTGAAATGGACGTGTTTTCTCTGATCTATGATTCTTACTTCACTCCATCATTCTCCTCCATTAATCGTTCTTTTTGTTTCAGCGCAGATGAGCAAGGAATCCACTCTGGGAGACGCGATCGACTACATTCTCGAGCTCCACGCTCGCAAGGAACAACTCCAGAGAGAATTACAAGAGTTCTCGGCCGAAGAACTGCAGCAGATTAAATCCAACAAGAGACCTCAAGATTCCTCAAAAAATCCTAACTGCGAGGTAATCCATGTCGTCGACCTCGTTACATCTATATTCAGAAATCCTCGTCAAAATTTTCCTGCAGGAAGAAGTGGAGGTGAGCGTCATAGCAAAGAACAAGCTCCGCGCCAGCATCGTCTGCAGAGAGAGAAATGGCATCCTGGGGAAGATAGCGGAAGCCATGAGCCGCGTCGATTTGGAGATCAACGGCTTCAGCTTCTTCTCTCCCGGTAGCGTTTCAAGGATTTTGCTCTCCATGGAGGTGAGGATCTCCTCGCTCGGGTAATTTTTCGCTGCGCTGACCGGTGGCATTTTGGTTTTGAAGGTGAAGAGCGAGAAGAAGATTTCTAGTGAGAGAGTGAAGGATTTGTTGGAGCGAGTTATCACAGATTCTTGAAGTTGCATGAGATCTAATAAACCAGTTGAAAAATTATTTAACTGAAGAATTATACAGGCTAAAAAAATGAATTCTAATCATTTAAATCCATTTTTAATTGTTTTTCAGTTGAAATAATAAAAATGTTCGTCATTTTTTGTTTGAAATATTTTCATTTTTCAGTGTATATATAAATATTTTTTATGTATTTTCATTTATTCCGTCTATTCGATCGATCAATCAATGACGATCCCGGTCTGGTTAATGGTCAATGATCAGATCAGCAACCTGACTGTCGATCGATCAGATCATTGATCAATGATCATCAATCTGATCAACGATCACGACTGAAAATTTGACAAAAATTTAAATTAAATGCAAAAAGGGATCAAACTCTTGAAAATTTGATAATTGAACACGTGATCTGATTGGCGATCAGATCGGTGATTTTTAATTAGCTTAGATTTTAATTATTTGATCATCTTTATAAAATTACAGTTTTTAATTTTCATTATCTCAAGAAATATATATAGTAATTAAGATCTTGAGAAAATTGGGTGAAATATCAACTATTAATATTATTTATTCTTTTCACGAGAGCCCAATCATTGGTCGTCAGAACTTCCCCAAGAAATAAAAATAATAAATCCACAGAAAATAGGTTGATTGGCAATACATAAATTATTAATTATTTTCACAGCGACTAAAATCATCCATCTGTCCATTTTCTCCGTGCGAAAATAAATTGAAGGGATTATTGACTAAATTTATTAAATATTTTCAATTTATTAGATATTGAAAATATAAATGATGACTAATAAATAGGGTTAAATAGCAACAACTAGATTTTAGGGGTTTTGCACAAGAACTAAAACCCTCAACTCTTCCCCCTCTGAAAGTTTTAGCCTTCCAGCTATGGCGCTCCGAGCTCTCTCTCTCACTAGAATCCTGAGTCTCTCTCTTTCGACTCTCCGATTGATCTCTCGCGATGGCAACGATCCATCTTCTAAATTTCTCAGTATTATTTGTGGAGGACAACAAACCCTCGAGCTCGACCGTCCCGCGTTTAACCGCTTCTACCACGACGGCCGTCCTCGAGGACCGCTGTGGAGAGGGAAGAAGCTAATCGGAAAGGAGGCGCTCTTCGCAATCCTCGGATTGAAAAGATTCATGGATGACGAGGAGAAGACTGAAAAGTTTATCAAGACGCACGTTCTGCGGTTACTGAAGATGGACATGATTGCTGTTTTGACCGAGCTGGAGCGCCAGGAGGAGGTCGATTTGGCTCTCAAGGTAATGTATTAGCCTGCATTCCTAATTTTAGATAGATAGGTGTAATGATATTGAAGATGTAATGATAACTTTGCTATGCCCGATCAATTTATTATATCACGTATGCATTTGTTTCTTCTAATTTTCGTATGACCTCTAAACCTGCGTAAGAGCTGACTTTTTTTTTGCTTCTCGATAATTGTAAAGCTGCAGTTATAGTTCTTTGTGTTCTTTATATTAAAAATTATATTGCTAAAGAGTACATTACTATAAAGCGATAACAGAGTTATTTGGTAGTGAATTTTAGTCTAGTTAATTATATAATAGTTGATTAATGCAATATCATAATAATTTTTTTGTTAATGTTCTTTAAAAAAATGTTTTTCGTTCATGCTTGCCCCGTTCGTTAAGCTTCTCCATTTGTTGTAAATTAGGTTAACAGATTTTTTATGTTAATTCGATTCTCTTTTATCCTAGTTTCAATCTCTTTGAACCTATCCTGCGTCTTCATTCTTCTTCATCCACTGGTTAATCTATAAGATAGCTAAATAAATACAAGCTATAACAACCTTAATATGGCTACATTTATTTTATTACATATACATTTTTTTCTTCATATATTCGTATGATCTCTGAATCTGCCGGATCATTTCATTTCTTGGGTCCATGAGTTCGAATTTCAGTAAAATCAATTGAAGAATTTCATTAACGTAATTCTTCGTCATTTGTTCTCTCATTGATTTCAACTACGAAGATTGGTTTCTTCTATGTCGCTTGCCTCCTTTATGTCTTTATTACTGGAAACTAATGTTTGCAAATGACTTGTATCACTCCACAATGCAATTGTTTCATGATTTCGACCTCTAAAATTCGCATCATGCCACCTCTAATTTTTTTTATTTTTTCTAGAGTAGGTTACAAGTCGCAAGTGTCACTCAATTTCGGTCTTTTACTGAGCATATCAATCCCCCTATTCTAGAACCGTAATCATCCATGAGTTATATTTCTCTCACCTCTTCATTTTCAAATGCTTTGCATATTTTTAGTTGATCAAGAGACAAACATATGTTTTTATCCATCTGTGTACATCTGCGAAGCCTTTTATTTTGGAATCCTTACCTAGTTCAACATTCTTTAATGTCTTAACTCCTCTTCAAATGGGTTTCTGTAAATTTTTATGGTGATCAAGTAAGAGAAATGGCACAAGCCCGACGTATACTCTACAAACCACCATGTTTTCTGTGCTGAACATCCTTGAATCTCTCTTTTTCTGTCACCCCTATTCAATACCTTCTCCATAGATTTTAAGATAATCAAAAGAGACCTGCAACAAATCAGGTTTTTACTGCTACAAAGCTCTCGATAGTAGAGCCTTTATCCCAATCAGACATCCATGAATTATCTCTCTACCTCATCCTTGAAAGTTTCTTAGCAGATTTTTAAGGTGATCAAGAGAGAGAAATGGTACAAACCAGATGTCTTCCTCTATAAAGACCTCATCGTTTCACTTGCAAGGAGTAAGAAGATGGATCAAGCAATAGAAGTATGGAAATCAATGAGAGAGGAAGATCTCTTCCCGGATTCTCAAACCTATGCTGAAGTGATCAGAGGGTTTCTGCGGTATGGATCCCCTGCTGATGCAATGAACATTTATGAGGAGATGAAGAACTCGCCAGACCCGCCTGAAGAACTACCCTTCCGGATCTTGCTCAAGGGATTGCTGCCACATCCACTATTGAGGAATAGAGTGAAGAAAGATTTCGAAGAGATGTTTCCCGATCGCCATGTTTATGATCCGCCCCCAGAGATATTCGGGCTTCAGTGATCAAGGTTGGTGTTCTGTTTCTTTCTTTGTTTCTCTTGAAAACTAGTCATCTTGGAGGGGAAGTGCTGTGTTGACCTTTTCCCCTCTGACCATCTGCTTCTGCCGTGGTGTTGTCCTAGCCATTTGGATTTGTACCTTCCCCCCTCCTCCCCCTCCCTCTTCCTCGCTCTGTCTCTCCCAATTCTCTCCCCCTTTCCTGTTCTGTTTTAAATACATACTCTGTCCCGAGATCTCTGCTTTGATGATCTGGACTGGGATCTCTCTATCAATCGATCTCTTTCTATCTCTGTCTCTGATATTTTTGCCCATCGATCTGTTTCAGAGTGAACTCTGGACCAAAAGCCTGGACCACCGAATAGAGAAGGCCGACAATTTCAGACGATGGCCGACGAAGGCGAGCCTCCGCCGGAAGGGTAATTCAAAATGCAAGACTCCAGATTTCTGCTCAATGTATCGTTTCAAACCACTGATTTGGCAGATGGGTTTCATCAACGGCTAAGATGAGTTCCTCGGGACGTATTCTCTCTGACAATTCAACTCTCTCTTGAACCCATCTGTATCCTACTCTTCCCCCTCTCTATCCATCTACCATTAGCGCTTCTCCTAGCTCTATTTCTCTCTAGAAAGGGACATGGAAGGCGGACGGGTGAGCGTTGACCTTTGGTTCAACGACCAGAAACCCAGCATTTGTCCTGTCTAGTCCATCCGCTCTGTATAAAATTCTGCTATTCTGTTGTCTTAGTCATATGATGCTAACATTGACGTCTCTTCCTCTTCATGCTAGCATGCGCTACGTTCTTGAGGCGAGCATGGGTTTCTCTCTCTCTCTAGAAAATGCTGGACAGAGCTGTCGTCTCCAGAGGGAGAACTAGAATCTAGAGAGATGTTGAGAGACGTATAAAAAACCCAGAGAGAGGAAGAGAAGAATACAGGACTCCTGAAAACGAGAAGGCCGGTCTGAGGTAAAGGGTAAGCTAGAGGTAGCACATGTCAGTCTAAGATTCTGAGCAATAAAATCGGGAAAGATCTAGGGGAAGAGAAAGAGATGCATCGAAATCCTGCCATGAAACTAGAGAGAGAAAGAGAAACTTATTAAAATCATGGAGGAAGGAGAGTGACAGAAATCAATGCAAGGAAGTGCTAAAAGTGTGGGCTATGGCGAGCGTATGATAGTCTAGACATTGAAATCCTTCAAGAGTCGTGCCAAAGATAAATGCATTAAAATCCCTAGAGAGCTACAGACAAAGAGGTAGAGAGAGAGAGAGCCTGCAAGAGAGGGTTCGGTTGTCTTCTCTACCGTGGACCCGTGGAGAGAGAGAGAGATTGATGCAGAGCTGTCCGGCGACCTTTCTCGAGCACCAAGGCGTGGCTGAAAGAGATTGTAAGAGAGACTGAGAGTGGTAGGAGTACAGAGGTTGGTACGAAAAGAGTGGGAAGGGATGATGCAGAGCAGTGAGGACTGCATGGCAGGGGACCTTCTTTCCTATTCGGTAGTTCTCGTGACTCGTCTGTCCGGCGTGGTCCTCCGCTTCCGCCGGAGCCTCACTCACCCCCCGTGCTCTCTCTCTCTACACATCCATCTATCTTTCTTTCCATCTTCGGCCGATCAAACGATCCCATCTCTCTCTCTACCAACAGGAAACAAAGCCATTATCTCCTCCCAGAGACTCCGAGGATAAGACCGATCAAATAAAGTCGGAATAGGCTCACCATGAACGCCGTGAAATAGCTGAGTGCTTTTCTCATCCCTGGGGCCCACAATGCGCACGTGGGGAATTTTTTCTCGCATAACCAAGCGCCGCGAATATCTCTTTATCGACTTTCTTCGACTTTCAAGTCGTCCGCGGTCTAGTCATCCCCGAGTCCTCCTTTTTTAATTATTTAAATAATTTTTAGGAAATAAATAATTATATTTTAAGAGCGGTTATTTAATCGCTGCCCAATTAGATTTAGTCCAGCTCATAATTGTCTATCTAATTTAAATAAATTTTTTCCAGGCATGTTTTTTCAGCCCTCGCTTCGATATTTAATCCATTTATTTTTACGGCAAATATTCGGGAGATTTTCGAGCGGTGATTGTTGATCGAATCGACGATTACAGATCACATTCGATCAATCAAGAATCGGACGGCAGATCTCATCGAAAGACATTGCCGACCGATGGATCAACCATGATGATCATGATCGACTCTACCCCTGAGAGAGTAACAATCGAGGCGAAGTAGCTCAGTGCAGAAAGTTTTTTTTTTTTTTTACCCGTAAAATATTACATATTTGTAATTTATAAATGTATATTTGCCCGATGATTACACTGAATTACAAATATGCCCTCTGGAAGCTCGAGATGATCTGGTCATCTGTCGATGTTAAATTTCAAAAGTTTTGATGTTTATAAGCAAATTTCTATATTACGATGGATGGATAGATAAATGTTATTCATAATCTCTATGAATCAATTAAATGCCCGCTTTATTAAATAAAAATAGGGGCTTTTTCTTAAAATGCCATTTTAAAATGCCTTCATTGGCTTGGAAAGATTCAGCCATGGAGGTCAATCTGACAGAAACGACAAAATAAAAAATGACGTGGCATCGTCTAATTGGTTGCAGACTGCTCCGCGCTTGAAAACGTTCGTCTTTCCGTACGTTCTCCTTTGGAGAGAGAAAGTGGGACCCTCTGAAAAGAATCAATCCCCCCCGCTCGTCTCTTCTCCTGCGCCACCAGAGACAGTTGCCGCACTCCAGCCAGTTGCCAGCTCACTCTCCTCTTCCTCCTCGCAACGGCTACTTAGAGAGAGAAAAATACAAACCAGCAGAGTTACAGAGAGAAACACCTTTTCCATCTATAAATACCCCCCATCTCCTTCTCAGCTTCCACGTCGTCGACGTTCTCCACCCCACTTTCAAATTTCTACAGAGAGAAATGGGTTACCCATTACTAATCCTCTCCTTCCTCTTCGTGTTATCTGTTTATCCTGCCGAATGCGAAAGATTTGATGATCTGTTTCAGCCGAGCTGGGCTTCAGATCATCTCCTGCACGATGGAAATCTCGTTCACCTCAAGCTCGACAGCTCAACAGGTAGAATCAGTTAGTAAAAGCTATATTCTCCCCAATGTGAAAATTTATCGGTTTTGTCCATCTTCAGGATCCGGGTTCGGCTCCAAGAACAAGTACCTCTTCGGAAAAATCGCCGCCGAGATTAAGCTCACCGCCGGCGACTCCGCCGGCACCGTCACCGCTTTCTACGTAAGCCCTCCTGTTGAAACCAAAACTCAATGAAGGATTCCCTCTGATTGCACTTTCTCTCTCTACAGATGTCTTCCGAAGGGCAGAACCACCACGAGTTCGACTTCGAGTTCTTGGGCAACGCTTCCGGAGAACCAATCCTTCTCCAAACGAACGTTTACGTCAATGGTGTGGGAAACAGAGAGCAGAGAATTAATCTCTGGTTTGACCCGACCGTTGACTTCCACAGCTACGGCCTCATCTGGAACAAGAACAGAGTAGTCTTCGTAGTGGACGACACTCCCATTAGGGTTTTCAGAAGGAAGAAGGATCGCAGCTCTCCTTTTCCGGACGATCAAGCGATGGGTATTTACAGTTCGATATGGAATGCTGACGACTGGGCCACGCAAGGTGGGAGAGTGAAGACGAACTGGGCCCATGCGCCATTTGTGACGTCATTCAGGGATTTTAGGATTGAGGCTTGCGCGGTAGTCAACGGCGCCGGAGAAGAAGGGTTGAGGAGGTGCGCCGATGGGGCGATGCCGGAGATGGAGGAGTTGACCGTGCACCAGAGTCATCAGCTCTTTTGGGTCCGGGCCCACCATCTGGTTTACGATTATTGCATGGATGCTCAGCGGTTTCCGGATAAGCCTGACGAGTGTCTGGCTTGATTTCTGTTGTTTCTCTCTCTAGCTTTTCTCGGCTTTGTCCAACTGGGCAGCGACTCTCTGCCCCCCTCTCGCTCTGCTTTTTATGTAAAGATGGGTTTTTGACGGAGATGAAGATGATCTCTCTCGCTTGTTACTGATACCATGTATCTTTTTGCTTTCTCTCTCTAGCTACCTCTCCAGCTCTCTCCTTTCATGTACAAAGGGTTTAAACTCAAACAGAGACGTAATAGGACAATTATTAAAGGGCTTCTAATTTGTTTCTCTCTCTAGCAACCAACTTCTTTCTCCTTCTGGTTCACGTTTTGTCGACGAGGATAAACCAACGGAGGAGAGGAGGAATCTCTCCATTACATTATCTGTGGCCAAGAAAAGACAAGCGTTAGTGGGTTTCGACTTCAATGGCGTTCTCTCTCTTCTTTCTCGCTCTTCTGCGACATGACATCAGCTGCTTTATGGTGAGCAACCTCAGCGGGGGGCGTCATTATAAGCAGAGAAGCGTCACTTTTACTCCACATCCACAGCAAATGATGGTTGTCACTCTGCAAGTTCACTGGGATGGCACAAAATGATGACAGTCGAATAGGAATGGTAAACAAGCTTGTGCAAACGTGCACGTTACTCTCTCTCTCTCTCTCTCTCCCCGCCCCACTTTTTACAGTCATGACAGAGAGATCTATCTTGTCATCTATGGTGATCATCATTCACCACCACATTCTCCATTGTCAGGGAAGAACGTCCCCCCGATAAGATCGCATCAAATCCATCCAACAGAGGGACTTGAAAGGCATTTCAGAGGTCTGCCCCTCCACTGCCTGCTAAAGATCATTATCATGAGAAGAATTTGTCATCATCATCATCATCCGATCTTGTTCATCGATTTTCTTTTTATCCCATTGAACATGATTTAGTATCTTGAGCATTATATCATCAATATTTGACCTCATGAACCAAGGCATCGTCTTATAGTTTATGATCATCGTCCGGATCTTCATCCCATTGTATATTTCTTAATACTATCATTATCTAGATTTCATATTGTCGTTGGATATTGATACATGTCCTGTGTTCTCAATCTTACAATCATGAAAAGTTGACCTCGAACATCATCACCATCAAACCATCATCTTCATCCCTTGAAAGCATCCGGTGACCATCAAGATAAAATCATTCGCTTGATTCAAACCAGAGTATTTGTCAAGAGCATCATCGCTTGATATCATGAAGGTTCCTTGAGAGAGGCCACATGAAAGAGATCTGAAATCCCATAAGGGAAGAGAAGATGCTCACTAACAGAGTAGAAATTCATGAAGACAGGAGGACAGATCTGTTATAAAGCCCATAAGAGAAATTCTAAACCAGAGTACCCCAAGATCACAATTTTCGGTACAAAAGAAAACCATATGGGATTATGCTCCAAGGAATCGCCGTCAGTGATCGGATTGACTTGATCGAAAGCATGAAAATTTGCCTTCATCGCTCAGCCAACAAGTCTACAGATGGATCACGGGAGTGGTCGATCATCGATCACTCCCATACAATGATGATCCGATTGAGACCAGATAGTAGGCACACTTTTGTCAAATTTTTAAAAAATTATATTTATTTTCAATTTTTATAAAATTTTGAAAGGTGATTGTAGATCAGATCAATTACCATCAATCCAATCTGGGTCATCCTCAGTTGATCTAAATCTTTCTTCTGCAATAAAAGCATTCATTTTCAAGTACTGATTGGAGTTCTACCAAATTACAACTCAGATATGGAGTGATTAGTGAGATAAATGCCAAGGTTCTGTATACTCATGGGACTAGACATACTGGCTAGCCTGAGCATGAATCAATTTATCATCAAAGGGTGATGTGGATGATCACGAGAACTAGTTGGATAACAAACTTTAATCAAGATACGAAAATTGAAGCAGACATCATGTATGGATAATGGACCATCCACCTTGCTGTGAATCAACTCTGTAATTCACTTGCAAATGGCATTTCAGCAAGAAACTTCACTAAATTAAAACAGAAACCGAAACTTACTAAAAAGATAATGACACATAAAAGTCTTACATACATAACTATTCACATACCATTAAACAAAATGAGTAAGTTTCATCACATTGGTATACGAATGTGTTCTTTCTACAGTTCAAAACACTATAGACAAGTATGATCACAAAGGTAGAGAGATAACATACCACCATCGTGTCACCCTCTCTTGAAGAGAATGGTCAAGATTGTCGCAATGGCCAACGCAAAGAATGAGGCAGCGAGAGAAAAGTCAACAGCAGCCGCAGAGCTGCCATCACTACTGCCTCCATCTGTTTTTGTGGCAGTGGCAGAGACTGTGGATGCAGCTGGTGGGGAGGCACTTCCAGCTCCAGCTCCGGCCATTAGATCCTTCACAAACCCAGATACCTTATTGCCTATATCTTCTAACTTCACCTTGATGAACTCCACAAAACTGTTGAGGCCATCCATAGGGGTTTCTCGAGGAATTTCTCCGCTTAGATTATTCTCTTCGGGATTTTGAATGCTTTCGACGGGCTCAACAGAATTGATCGTGACTTCTGATGAAGAAATTAGAGATCAGGCGTTGTAGAAAGTCTTTCTAGTGCTCCAAGATAAATTTGGTCAATACATACCGGTTTTGGGCCCCTCTAAGGATGGATCTGCACACAGAGGGTAACACAACAATTCTATGAGATACAATAAATGATAGCTGGCATGAGAGAAATAATGGTAAAGAGAGTAAGAACTAAAAATAGAAAGGATGACAGAGAAAGAGGCAGTGAGGAAGAGTGTGAGGGAAAAGGGAGCAGGGGAAACGCAAAAGGGCAAGAGATGGAGAGAAGGAGAAGAAATGGGATAGGAGAAATAAGAAGAGAGAGACAGAAGGAAAGAATTAGAGAGAAAGGATGAGAGGGGAGAGGAACAGAAATGAAAAGAGGAGGGAGCGACAGAAAAGGAGAGAAAATAGAGATATCACAACAGGAGAAGGGAGAAAAAAATATAATTGGCAGAAGCAGGGAGAGGACCATGGAGAAATGAGAGAAGAAAAGTTGCTCACTGATTTGGTTCGTCTTGTAGAACTGCAGGACCATCTCATTCTTCAGCACAGCATCCCAGACATTCTTATCAGAGGCGAGAGAGGCCACAACTTCCTGAATAAAATTTAAATCATAGTGACTTCCCAAATCAATAAAAATGATCCAAAAAACTTTTAAAAAGGACAAAAGAAAAGGAAACTAATTTCTTCAAATGGTTAGATCTCCTTTAAATGGTTTTTTGAAAAAGATCTCCTTTAAATGGTAAGTATTTAATTCCACAAAAGTGAAGAAACATGCAGCATTTCTTATTCGAACCATCTGTTGTCAGGAAACCCCTCTATGGCTCCAAGTAGGAGGGTTGGGTCACTTCTTCGTTTTATGAAAGCACTACAACGTTGTTCTCTCCCGTTAGAGTTTAGTAACCCCTATTTGTCTCGCTAGATCTCTGCCTTGCTGGCATTTCTCCCCTCAGGTCCTCTCAACAGAGCTTGACGATGCTCCTACTTCTTCCCTGCTGTCACTTCATCTATCTATCCCCATTCATCTTCAACATGTCATCAAATTCAATCTTCAAGGTTACATTCTGATAGAATCCCAATACGGTTTATATCACGACCCTTATGTGATGAGGAACCTTATACAAAGATTATGAGATCTTTTATCCTTACACTTTACGGTAAAAATATATGAACAACTATATAAAATTCAATGCCTACTAAAGTTTTTTTCTCATTGCATGTAAGAGCATGTCAATAACTTATATTAAAAAGAAGTTTTGTTTAAAACATAAATTAATGAGAGAGAAAAGGGAAGGGGAGGAGAGAGCAATGTGAAAAGAGCGAGAAAGAGCTGGGGGAGTTGGACAGATGGAGGAGACAGCAAAGAAGAAAGAGATGCAAAGGAGAAGGGAGAGAGGTGAGAGAGATAAAGGAGATTGCAAGGAAGAGGGGGGAAACGAGAAAGAGGAATCAGATCTTGAAGATGTACATAAAATGAATAAATCCTGGTAATATTGACAAAAAGTATGGAAAATGATATTTAACCTAAATGCTATTTCATACCTGTGCTTGAGAGCTCTCTTTAAGGAAGGAAAACGCCTGGGCTACATGTTTGGGGTATGAAGGCACCAATTCATTTTGCGCATCTGAATTATCTGAAAAGCTGTTGAAATCCAGAATCAGATGAGTAAATCTAAACGATATTCTCGGTCATTATCTGTGAGGACATACTAGAGATAGTAGTAATTTAATCATTTTTGTTAAAAAATTGTATGCACAGTTTGTGTTTGACGTGATGAGGATGAGAGCCAAAGAAACTGTGAGAAAAAAAGAGGAACAGGAAAATATTATGAAAACTGCTTGAGTTGCATATTAATTTCATATGTGATCATAGTTGATGTGATTTGAGGGAAGGACACCAGGAAAATGGAAATGATGTTGTCTGTAATTAAGAGACAATATCATTTCAATTGACTGAGTTCGAGTAAAATCAAACAAGAGAAGAATTTAAGGAAAAGTAAAATGATATTGTTCCTAGTAAAGATGGCATGATTTAAATGAGCAATTTAGGGAGGAACTCCCAGAAATTAGCAGTGATGTTGCCTGTAATCATGATTGACATGATTCAAATGACACAGGAAGGAATTGATGGGAGACCTTCACCAAATCGAAATGATGTTGTCTGTGATCATGAATGACCTGATTCAAACAAGAGAGGGAGCGGGAGCGGGAGCAATTGAGGGAAGAATCCAGTCAAAAGTAAAATTATGCCTTCCATAATAAACAAGAACTTATGTTCATACACAGTCCAGGACTATCCTTCTAAACCAAAAAAATCAGGAAAAAACAACTGCTTAAAAATACGCCATCTAATTAGAACCCAGCTAAAAAAAAACTGAACCCAAAAATAAGAGAAAATTGTAATCATGTCGTCAATAATTGAATGCATTGGTAATTGATGTGATTCAGACATGTGGTTAATACAATTAGAACCAAGGCACATTAAATTCAACCCAACAAAAATCAGAAAAATTTAAAAGCATGCAGTGAATATCAATCCAACATTAAATTCCAGACAGGAACCCACACAGTCTGATTAGAACCCAGGAAACATCAATCCGAGCCCAGAAAATTCGAGAAAATTAAAATCATGGCATCAATATTCAAACAAGTTCTTAATTGTTTCGATTCAGAGAAGAACCCACTCAATCCAATCATAACCTTGGTAAATCAAACCGAACCCGACAAAAATGGTAAAAAACGAACGCTTTAAACTATGTAATCTAATTAAAACCCAGGTGAAGTGAAACAGAATCCAAAAACTCTTAATAACGAACTCTTCGAGAGCCATCTTCAAATCCTCCGTCGCCTCTCTAGCCTCGTCCAAAGTAGGAACAGGCCCAAAAACAATCCGCACTGGCTCAGAGATTTTCTCCTCGACTCCACCAGCAAATTCCCACTCATCGACCTTCCAGGTTCCAATCTTCTCCGTGGCAGCGGCGTTCTCGGAGCTAGCAGGAGAGGAGGAGATTAGATTCTCGGTGATTTGTTGTCCTGCTAAGGGAAGAGAAGAAGGCCTGGTGGAAAGCTTTTGCGGCACAATAGAAGTATCGAGCCATGGCGCATGCGCGGCTGCGGAAACTGCCTTGGCGGCTTTGGTAGCGGCTCTCATGACACCTCCCCCCATCGAAGAATTGGACCGCAGAAGAAGATCCTCAAGAGAGAACTTAGCCTTTTTGTCCCTCAGAAGACCACTTCCTTCTCTGTTAAGGAAGAAGATGGGACCGTAAACCTCTCTCTCTATCTCTATCTCCCCATATACATACCATGTCCCATCTCACTCTCTCAATCTTCCATCTCTCCTATATCACATCTCTCTCTATTTCTCTCTATAAATTCGATCTATCTCTCTCTCTCCCAATAACCCACCTTTCTATTTATATCCCAGCTACTCTATATACTGTATGCCCCATCTCTCTCTCAATATTTCTCTCCAAATTCTCTCTATCTACCGCACCTATCTCTCCAAGTATCCCATGTCTCTCTCTTTACTCGCAATCATTGCTAATGACTATGTCCCTTATCTCTCTCTCTCCATGAACGTCCCATCGTCGTTGAAAATAATCTCTCTCTCAACCCTTGAGTTTGTCTTCACGTCAGCAGAACAATATCCAAATGTGGAGGTGACTTGTCGATTGACACGTGTACGTCAACGTGGCAACGACACTAGCGGGCTCAGATGCTTGGGCGAAATTACAAAACGGGCAAAGCTTCAGTCCATTAACGAAGCGATGGTGGGTTCATTTCCAATCCATTTTGAAGAAGAGTGTGAGATAACAACAAGGAATTAATTTTTTGGCATTAATTCTGATGAAAAGAATATCAAATAAACTAGTTCAAACGAGACGACCATGCCAAGGATATAAACATTTGATTGTATTATCAGGGTAAGTGAATGCTCAATGCTACGAAAAAATTGTTGGATTTCTTAAAAAAAATACGTATACGGGTGCACACACTGAGGAGAGATGGGTATACTATTTTTAGTAACATAGATGATATGATGCTAGGATCGAGTGATGATAAACAAGACGACTCTTTGTTGTCATCGCCATACGTTGGTTGCATGAGCGGATTTTCGCAATTTTAATCTCTGGAGGTGAATTAATGGGAAAAAGTGTAGAGTGAGTAGGGATGGCGGGTGATAAACATAAACTCATAGTTTCACCCATACATTAAAGTATCATATTCGGTGATAATTAATAGATAAGATATATAACTATTTGTTCATCAATGAATAACCATCAAATAAACATGATATTTTGAAAGCAGATGATCTTTTCCTAAAAGTGGCATCACCTTACTTTTCATTTTTAAGGAAGAAATTGCATCAAAGCTGAACCAACCATCTTAGAGCATCTCTTCCATGAAGCCTCCTGATGAATGATGATTTTTATCTTAGTGTCTTTGCATCTTCCAATTTTCTCTCTTAAAACATGTTTGGTTTCCTCTTCTCTTCGTCGACATATCTCCAAACCCTTAAGATGTTTATGAAAAGGCCCCAAGTGTTTAATCTTTTATAAACATCACTAAAACTCCTAAAAATCAGTCATCCATTGATAGATAAAACTACTGTAGGTACAGATTTTATAAACACTTCTACTTCACCCATTTAACCTAAAACCATGTCTACTACACCCATATATAAGTATCTCTTCTTGCTCCATAAGGTCTAAAATCTTATTACTTATGCTCTATGTGAATTGGCCCTAAACTACTATACAATAGTGAGGAAAATATAAATGTGTTGCATGAATTCAGTGCACAATAATCATCTAATTGACACATAAATTAAGTTTATCATGTTGGGTTCTCGATAAGCTTTCAAGTGCAGCGGAATATATTGAACCATATATTCAAAATACCAGGACACCAAGAATAGATGATCCTATCATCTACTATGTATGATAAAACATACTTATAAGGTTCACTTGAATGAGTTCTTGAAGATATTCATGTGTCTACCCTTTAATAGTATTCACATGATCTCTAAATGATTGGATCTCTTCTTCAAACCTCTTCACCAAGGGAAAAAGAGAAGAAATGAGATAATTTCTACGAGACTTTGATGGACACCTTGAGTTGTGGTTGTTCTCTCCCTTATTTATAGACATTTAGGATGTAAATTTTTCATAAAAACCCTCATAATTATGTCTATATCTACTAATATCCATAGACCTTATGTGTCCTTCTAGGTCCATATATTTCACTAGTTAATAACTCTATAGACCCAATAATATATTATTGGTCAACATTCATTAATCATGTATATCAAAATATAGATTAATTAATCAAGGATCGATTTAACCCTATTGATAGGTTGATTTGCTAGTCCATTGGATACCAAGCTATACTACGTACTTTGGGAGATATAGAGTATATAAGAACTCCCTTAAAAACCTTTCCATTATCGTTTACCATTTATGTACAATCCTTTATCTGCTTAAGTCTTATGAATGACTTAGGGTAAGGTCAACTGTCAAATCTTAATCAATCACTCAAGTTAGTAATGATACGCTTAGGAAATCATCGGGAACTCTTCTAATATTTTCACCTACCTTGGCGAAGGATTTTATCGCATCTCATTCCTTGAGTCAATCTCCTCAAATACCGAGGCCAAATGATCCCATCTTGACCACACAATTATCATTGAGGACTTCATGTCGTATCTAATATATAACATTTTAGAGATATGTGACTAGGGCATTCGTAAATCACAATCAAAACACGGTCATCCATCCACAAGATGTCTTTGGTGTCTCAAGTCAAAGGAATAAATACACAACTATGACATGAATAAATATGATTGATAGTTAGGTATAATTACCATTCACGAATTCATATGAATCAATTCAGTGAACTCTTTCTCCCAAGAGCACCCACTATCTATCCTTAGAGTCTCTACACCGATGGCTATAGGATCAGCCAACCTCATCATACAAGTTAGATAAGATATTGCTATGCTTAATAGATAATCTGATGTCCTTCTCGAATATCTCACAAATAGAAATGTTTAGAACATATGTTTAAAGACTAACTATCATTATAATATGATCTCATTATAATTCACTAAGTCATTGATGTAGCCCAGAATGTAGCCCATGAGCCCATTTTCTTTTATTCTTGGCAAGTTCACGTTGGAGGCCTATTAAAAGCTTATTCGGCCAAGGGAGAATCCCTAGAACCTGACACATTCAGTGGAATATCACCTAGGGACCACAAATATTTATGACAGGCCTTGGAATCTACAAATTACTTTCTGAAGAGGTCTAACAAGGCCTAAAAGATTTACTTTTTCTTTTTTCAGTCTTGTCTCTGATAGATGCATGATGTCAGAGTTGTATTTTCAAGACTTTTGTGTTGTCTTTTCATGGGTCAAGTACTTGGACGACCCTTCAGTTTTTGAGGCCTATACAAGGCCCCCCCGTGTAACACTTGAACACGCAATTTGAAGTTATCCCATTTTGAGAGCTCTGCTTTCTTTCTTAGTGTTCTCCCTACTGAGAGTGCTTAAGTGTTTGTGGATTCAAGCACACCCCCTTGTGGATTCAAGGGTTGAAGAGGTTAGTTAGGTGGATTCAAACTCTAACCTTTCTTGAAGAGCAAGGTTTGTGGATTCAAGCCCTTGTTCTCCAGTGTTCCTACGCTAAAGCTGCGTTAGTCATTTCATATGCTAATAGACTTCATTGTAAACATCACAGAAGAATGGCAATGAATAAATTTCATTATAATGAACATAAATGAGATACATAGAAGTAGGATTGGCTTATAGACCACATAATATCCATCAGACTTGACATCAAAAATAGACATATATGAGCTACAAGGTCAACTGCTTCCTATATAATGTGATGGGACTTACAAATATTCCATTCTCCTCTTAAATTTAAAATCCATATCATGTGAAACAAATGGGGCTAATTTAGACAATTACATCTTTGATAGGCATCAAAAGCAACAACTCAATATATTAGGACCCATAGTGCTAAGAACAATAAACAATGTGACTCACCTAGGGCCTATCTATTGTAGTCAATTCCCTCAAGAAGATTGATATATATGAATAAGAGAGATGAAGATGGAGTAAGATAGGAGAAAAATTCAAAAAATATCTTTTAAAAAATGATGCTACAAAATTGGAATATAGAGTTGAAACCCTCAAGCAACATCTAATGCTAAGCAACCCTTTTTTCTTAACAAGATCTCCATTAGCATACCAAAAAACACACATACAAGAGATCCTAAAATCTTCTCCTTTAGAAACGAGAGACCAGAAAAGTTTCCCAAAATGGGACATTAACATAGAGAGAAGGAAGCCTTTATTTAAAAGCATGGGAGACCACAAAGTTTTGAAGATTAATAACATGCATATTGAACTTGTATTTTTCATCATAATGAATTGATATTAATGATTATCTTATGTAATTATGATGCATGTTATCATAGTTTTATGATATTTTCACCATTGGCTTGCCGTTTTACTAAAGTCCACATTTTTGAATTACTTAGGGTTAATTATGTGTTTTATTGATGTTTGACCTTTTTCAAGGTCAAACAACTTGAAATCAACCATTTTCCTTGACTTTATTTTAACTTGAGTGGATGATTAAAGAAGAGATTAGAAGAAGTGAATGATAGGAATAATCAAAAGTCAACTTTATAGTGTTGACCTGATTTGGCTTTTAAAGTAAAGTTGGAAATATTTGAGTTCATCAATTTTTCTTGTTAAAATTTATATTTCAGGTGGTAGAGATTAAAGAAGAAGAAATTTGTGATCCAATAGGGAAATTTTGAGTCAAAATAGAGTTATAGAAATGAACATTAACTATTTTTATGGATTTTTCATGATGTTTTAAGGATTTTTATGGATTTTTTTCATGGTTAGACACTCCATGGTGTGGACACTGTTGGGATCTGAGGTCGATAACTTTCCAAAATTTTGATCAAAACATCAAATGCAGTGGAATTCATTGAATCGGATATTTAAAACATTGAGGCAACATGAACAGATGATCCTTTCATCTAATATGTATGAGAAAACATACTTACAAGTTTCCTTGAAGGAATTCTTGAAGCTATTCAAGTGTCTAGCCTATAGCGGTATCTACACGGTCTCTGGATGGTTGGATCTCCTCTTCAAAGCTCTTCACTAAGAGAGAAAGAGAAGAAATGAGAGAATTCCCACAAGGCTTGCATGGGCACCTTTAGTTGCGGTCGTTCTCCCCCTATTTATAGACATTTGGTATGAGGTATTTTCATAAAAAACCCTCAGAATTATGTCTATATCCACCAATATCTATAGACCTTATGTGTGTGACCCTCTAGGTCCATATATCTCACTAGTTAATAACTCTATGAACCAAATAATACCTTATTGGTCAACCTTAATTTATTATCTACTTCCACATATAGATTAATTAATCAATGATCGATTTAACCCAATCAATAGGTTGAGTTGCCAGCTCGTTGGGTGCCAAGCTACACCACGTACACTAGGAGATATGGAGTATGTAAGAACTCACTTATAGAACCTTTCCATCATCGATTACCATGTATGTATAATCCTTCATCCACATTACACTCATGAATGACTTAGGGTATGGTCAACTATCAAACCCTTATCGGTCACTCAAGTTAGTACTGATACGTGTAGAAATTATCGAGAACTCTTTCTTCGATATTTCTACTACCTTGGCCAAGGATTTCATCCCATCTCATTTCTTGAGTCAATATCCTCAAATACCGAGGGTGGATGATCCCATCTTGATCACACAATCATCTTCATGGACTTTATGTCGTATCCAATATATGACGTTTTAGATATCCCATGACTAGGGATTCGTAAGTCATAATCAAAACACGATCATCCATCCACAAGATGTCTTTGGTTTCTCAAGTCAAAGAAACACATACACAACCATGACATGAATAAATATGATTGACAGTTAGGTATAATACTATTCATGGATTCATACGGATCAATTCAGTGAACTCTTTCTCCAAAGAGCACCCACTATCTATCTTTAGTGTCTCCACACCGATAGCTATAGGATCAGCCATACTCATCATATGAGATGAATTAGATAGAGCTATTCTTTCCGGATAATTCGATGTCCTTCTCGAATATCCTAGGAATAGGAATCTTTAGAACATATGTTTAAAGACTAGTGATCATTATATTATGATCTCATCCTAATTCACTTAGTCATTGCACATGCTCATGGACTTCATTGCAAACATCACACAAGAATGACAATGAATAATTTCATTTCAATGAACATAAAAAGATACATGAAAGTCTGATTGGCTAATAGGCCATATAATATCCATCAATTTTTAGTAATAAAAAATCACGAAAAGGGGGTTTATTAAGTACGGGACCCGCGCGGTAATGATGTGGCGACGCGGACACGTGTCAGCGCCCCAGCTAGCCAACTGGACGGGCACGGGCCCACGCAGGCCCCTATGTGGCGCGATGGTTGAGTGGGCTAAGTGGTTTGGGCCAACAGGTATAGTGGGCCTAGGATTGGGCAGAGATAAAGGGGGCGTCATAAGGCCCATAGGGCGACTCAAAGGCTTAAAGTCGTCTTCCCTTATATACGCGACAAAACCCATTTATTTCTTCTGTGTGGGACTAAATGATTCTCTAATTTTCATAGGCTATGTGGCACCGTGTGGAGCATGGGATCAAAGCGAGTGAATAAGGGCACTTTGATTTGGTGGATCTTGTCCACCAGATCGTAATCAAAGCACATGATATATTCGTAGCCATCAATCTCATTAGTGAGATCTAATGGCTCTGACTTAATCTTGCACTCGGCTAATGACGATGTGACACGTGACAAATTGTGGACACTCTGATAAAGATCAAACGGCAAAAATCAAGGAATACTGGAACCCGCATCATGGGATCGTGACCCACTTATCACGCGTGACATGGCTTTATCGGAGCAGTCCAATCTCTTTAAGCGAAACGGACGGCCCGAATTTCAAGCATAAATTTCTTGTATAAATAGGTGTTCTCTCTTTTGAAAATATAACTTTTGATTAAATGTGAAATTAAGTGTTTTGGGATGAAGATATTGAGTTCTTCGTGATTCTCTTGCGTTCTAGACTCAATAGCGCATGGATTGAGGCAAGTAAATAAAAAACATTGTGAGAAACGTTTGGAAATCGCCTCTTGAACGTAGAACTCACGTCGGAGAAGGAATCAAAGAAATTTACAGCAATCAACGCAGTTTGAAGCTCAATATTCACGTCAATTGGGTTAGTAGTAGGATTCCTTCTTAATCCTAATTTTCTAGATAGTTTATATTACAATTAGATAGGTAATTAGAGCTTGAGAATCATAATTTCTTCATTTTTGCCCAAATTTAGTCGCAGATTTTTGTTGATTTCCAAACAAGGATTTCTCCCTGATCTTAAGTCCAATTCTAAAGAATTTGGTTTCATTGGATTCCTTGTTTAATCAGATTTCTGTGGACATCTGATTTGAAACATTTTATCAAGGTTTGACCCCTCGAGTTGTCGTTTGACTAACTAATGTCCAAAATCAATCTAAATTTGGGTTTTGAATTTTTAAGGGCTATTACTACAAATATAGAAGGTAAAATTTGATATTTTTAGTGTCTTTGGAATCCTCTCATTTTCAGCTTTTATGTGTAGGTTAATTGCTAGATTTGGATATCATTTGATCAGTCAATTTAAGGATTTTGACCAAAACCTTCATTTTAGTGGTTTTATATCTATTGATTTTAGAAAAATCACAGTAAATCCAATTCTTCTCTAAAAATCACGATCTTCATATCAAAATTTTCCTTTCTCTCTCTAGTTTCTAAAATATAATTTTTGTAATATTATCTCACCTTTTTCTTCTATGAAAGTCAATTTTTGGTCAAAGTCAACACTTTGACTTTGACTTTTGACTTTTTGTCTCTAAATATTTTTCAAAATTCTAATTTCTTATTCTCTCATATATTAGTACTCTTTCCATTGATAATATAGCATATTTAATTTTTAAGAATCCTAATTAGACTTAAGTTGACCGAGTCAACTATTTCGATAAAAAGTCAATCGTGCTCTCTGTGGATTCGACGCGACCTCATCATTATACTGAATTTTCTATTCTTTAAAGCATAGTGAGTTTAGAATTATAAATAGTTTTTGAACGACGACCGTGTGTTTGAATGTCCGCACTCATCATTCGTCAAAGATCTCCTTCATAGAGAGGAAAATGCTTGGAAAATAACTCATTTATGTTTCTCGAGATAAATGAACATAACTCATTTTTTTGTTTTTATTCTCTCGAGCACACATGAATTTTCAGAATTCCTACAACCTTTCTCTTCAAATAGTGAGCCAAAAGATCTTTTGAGGTCTAATAGATTTTAAGCAAAATACCTCATCTCTCAATTGAGGATTGAAAAGGTTTTGATTTGTCGCTAATTAGTTCACTTCAAATCTCTCATTACAACAAGTTATTGAGAATAACATTTCTCCACGTAGTCAGTGACATTTGTGTTGAAGCACTTTATCAAAATTCCTCTGATACCAATTGAAGAAACTAGCCTCACGTTTCTCTCAAATACGCAAGGATGAATCAAAGAGGACAGAAGAATAAGAAGAGCTACCTTTCATATAACAAAGTGGATCAAATCGTCATACATGCTTAGTGTCGGAACTCCGCTTTTTAAATTGGCATAGGTCAAGCACTTGGCATCACTATATATAGTGCTAATGATCTTAAGTGACAGTTAGTGAACCGTCACCTAGCTGGCATTATATGAACCATTATAACAAATGCAATGAATGGCTCAAGTTGCATGGGAAAATAAAATGATATATTTTTTATGAACTCGATTGCATGTGTTTTCTGATGTTTTTGTGCGTCGATTTCATGAAATAAAATTAAAATTCCTTAGTATTGAGTCAAGAAAGGTTGAATCCATTGGGAACTGAAGTAATGCAGGTAGGTTTTTCAAAAGAAACACAATGATGGGGGAATATGCCTGATTGAGAATGAAGTGTGTGGAGGTGAGTGTGAATGATAATTTTGAGTTTCTTTTAAAATTAAGATATAAATTAGAATCTAAAGGGAAAATTCATATAAGGCAAGATGAAATGGCAATGAGAAAATGGCAAAGAGAGAAAATATGATCAGAAATAGTTATGGATCGATGAATGGCAGCAATGAGAGGGAGAGATGCACGTGTGCGATGATGTCAAAGCTACTACGTTAAAATAAAAAGAAAACACATATCTACTATTTATGGAGATGTTTACAAGCCAAAATCTAATCCAAATTGTTCTACATCCTCCATTGGTGTGCCCGTCCTTGGCCGAATGATGCTCAATTCACTATGATCATGATCTTTGCTTTCTTCCTTCTCCACAACAAGACATCAAATGATGCTCCTCCTTGGGCCTTGACCTCCTATCCCTTTTCTTTCAATAGATTGATGCTAAAAGAGAGTCAAAAAAATGTGAGGAGAGAGAAAATGAAAGTCTTTTATAGGTGGGTTCAAAGTATTTGAGTGTAAAGAGGGAGTAAAAGAGTCGAATCATTAAAATTCTATTTTACTATTTATTTCTTGAATCAATCATTAAAATAACAAGAGAATAAATTTCTATTTAAAAAATACACTCATTCTCTTTACAATTAAAATCTTAAAAAAACACATGAGTGTATATAAAATATTTTCTCTTATTATTTAACATTAAAACCCAATTATAATCTCAAATATAGATGGGAATAATCTACTTTCAAAAATATATGCTTAAAAATGTATAAGTATCCCTAAAATAGTGCATTTTAGAGATAATAACTTAAAATTGTATGAAATGATTGATATGCACTCAAAGTATGATAACATGCATAAAAGTGGAATGCCTTATGTCTTAATTTGTATTAATTATCATGTAATTGCATGTTAAGATTGCATGTTATCATGATTCCTCTATAAAATTCAACCTGATTAATCACATCTTTAATCGAGGTAGGGTTGACTTGGTATTCAACATTGGTGGAGAGTTGTTTCCCTCTTCTCTCTCATCATCATTTGTATACATGCTCTCCTACTCATGTGCTTACATCCTTTCATCTATATAACTCATATAAAATGTGAGAATTTCAACCACTTGACTTTGATAGAGTCAAATAGGGTTAATCTCATGATATAAGCAATGGAAAAGAATAATACGTGATAGGACATATTTGTATGACCTAATTAACACTAAATAGATGCAAAATAAGTATATGAGTGGAATGAAATGATGAATATTACAATATCATAAAAACATGATAATATGCATCATATTAACAAAAAATATGTATTTAAATCTATTTATATTGATGAAAATAAATGCATCAATAACATGCTATCAATATTCAAGAGATAAATAAGAAAAACTTCTAGCATTTCATCAAATGCTTTGTCTTTAAGCTGCCGATTTCTCCTGAGATCATCTCCGGCATCCAAGAGTCCCCATAAAGTAGATATTCAAACAATCAGGGAACCAGTAACATTAATCTTTTAGAGATTTAACTGTTTAGAACCCTGTATGACAATATAAGACTCATGTAATTGAAAATTGTAAATTTGACATACATATCTCAGCACCAAAGCGAAAACAAATCTGACTGTTTTGCTAAAATATTTATATTTTCGAACGGCTCTTAGGATTATGTTCAGGCTTTCAATTGGAAAAGGTGACCCGAGCCGGTCTTTAGTTTTCCTTTTATTTTTAAAATAAAAATTGGGTCGACAATTTGATCTTCCCTTGTCCTTTCATGGAGATGGTAGTTGGCCACACAAATACGTAAAGATGATAGAGCCGTACAAGCTAACGAAGACATTTTCAGTTATTTATGTGAAGAACACGACGCTGTGGCGTAACGGAGGAAGCCGTGAGATGGTTAGCCTTTCGTCTGGAGCATCCTTTTATTTTCCTTCTCTTTCTCGGAAACGACGTCATGGCTGTCTTTGCTCTCTGCCTTTCCGCCCTATCGGCACGGTAACCATCTCTCGTATTATTCCTATAATTCTTCTCCCCATGAAAGCGCAAAACGAATTCAGGAATCGGCGAAAGGTGACCTCAACCAGAGTAGAGCAGAGCAGTTGAAGGAGGGGATATCAAGGTTGCTGAGCAGGAGCCGCCCAACGGCGGACAACATTCTGCTCATCGACGAATTGCAGCATCTAGGAATTGCCTACCATTTCAAGGAGGAGATTTCCGATATCCTGGATCATGCCGCCGACTCCACTTTTTGCCCAGATGAAACCCTCTTCCAAGCTGCTACGCGCTTTAGGGTTTTCAGATATAACGGCTACAACGTCTCGCCGGGTACCTCTATCAACCTCTCTATCTCAGACATCTATCTGTCTGTCTGTCTGTCTATCTATCTATCCATCTATCTTTCTTTCTGGTCTGACAGGTCTATTTCACAAGTTCCTCCACGAAGAAGCAAAATCAATGGACTGGAGAGGACTTCTTTCCTTGTATGAGGCCTCCCAGTACGGGACTAATGACGAAGAGATCTTGTCAAACGCCATGGATTTCAGCAAGAAGAAACTCCTCGCTATGCAGAACACTCATCTCACACCACAGAAACTCGTGAAAATTGCTGATACTATCGGATATCCAAGGCATCAGAGGATCGAGAGATTCGAAACTTGGAGGTGGATTCAAGAGGGTACAGGTTTTGCAGAGAACTCTTCTCCTATCTTGGAGTTTGCGGCTATAGACTACAAGATGGTTCAGGTTCAGCACCAGAAGGAACTCGCGGAGCTTACGAGATGGTGGAAAGATCTTCGTCTGGGTAAAAAGATAAGCTTCGCGAGAGATCAGCCACTAGAATTCTTCTTGTGGGCTACTGGAATATTTCCGGATCCAACCCAATCTGTCTGCCGAATGGAGCTCGCCAGATTTGTTCCCATTTTGCTGCTTCTTGATGCTTTATACGACAACTATGGGATCTCTTGAAGAACTCACCCTTTTCACCGATGCAATAAGAAGGTTTGAAGCCCTGAACAAACGGGTTTATTTATTCTTCTTTTCGGTCTTTGACGGTTATGCATAAGTGAAGGTGGGATCTGGAGGCCATGGAGAAGTTGCCCGAGATCATGAAGCTATGCTACCTGGCGGCGTATAACCTTACCAACGAGGTCGGGTACAAAGTCCTTGTCAGCCAAGGGAAATGCGTCATAGACCACTTGAGACAAACGGTGATCTCTCAATCTCTCCCCTTATCTCTCTCTCTCTCTCTCTCTCTCAACAAAATATGCATATATCATCAATCTATCTCTCTTTCTATTATCTATCAATCAATCAATCTGTTTATCTATCTGTCTATCCATCCATCCATCCATCTATCTTTATATAGCCATCTATCCATCATCCATCATTTATCCATCTACCTATCTGTTTGTCCATTCATTTATTTATCTATCTCTCTTTCTTTCTATGTAAATATCCATGAGTAGGGGTGTGTGTGTATTTATCTATTTCTATCCGTTAATCTCATAATTCTGAAATGTTCTCTTTCACGCCATCTATCCATCTCTCCCTCTCTCTGTAAATATGTGTGTCGATATCTATCTATGTGAGCGTGTTTATATTTGTCTATTTCTATCGCTTAATCTGATAAATCTGAGATGTTCTCTTTCACACCATCCCATCCATCTTTCTCTCTCTCTCACAATTCTGCAATGTTCTCTGTCACGATCTCACTTCAGCTGGTGGACATGTGCGAGGCATTCCTGAAAGAGGCCGAGTGGTCGAAGAAAAAGACGGTCCCACGAGAAGAGGAATATCTAAAGAACGGAATCGTCTCAACAGGAACATCCGTGGCCTCTCTGCAGGCCTTCTTTCTCCTCGGCGCCTTCTCAGACGAGAATTTCCGACTAGTCACGAGCCCGGACGGCATCTTCTCTCACAGCGGGAAGATCTTCCGCCTCTGGAACGACCTGGCGACGTTCAAGGTACGGAATCATCTTCTAAACTAGAGATTTGTTGAGGACTGAAGGATTAAACGTCTTACAGGAGGAAGAAGGGAGGGGGGAAGTGGCTACGATAATCGAGTGCTGCAAGCGAGAGAGAGGACTCAGCACCAGCGACGAAGCTAGAAGCCACGTCAAAGGCCTGATAAGCGCTGCATGGAAGGATCTAAATAGAGCGGCAGTCACCTCGTCATCACTGCCCATATCCGTTGTCCACGTGGCTTTCAATCTTGCTAGAACGTCGCAGGGCGTATACCAAAAAGGAGAGGTGCCCACAGCACCTAGCCCCGAGGATATGGTGAAAGCGATGTTCTTTCTGCCACCCGCGTAGAGGGCTTGAAGGTCTCTATTAGACGCACAAACGGAGAGAGACAGAGAGACGGACAGACAGACACACAGAGAAATTATTCAGCCGAAAGCTTCATTGTAAGGCTTTAGGCGCTAGAGGTCAGAGAGGAGAAGACTGAGGAGTCTTCACTATTTAACGGCGAGTGGAAAACCCCATAATTCTGTAGTTCGGTTGAGTCCCCTTCGCCCATCAAAATGGAAACTGGGGATACGTATATACATACAGAGAGAGAGAGAGGTGTAGATAGATAGAGAAAGAGATAGCGAGAGAGAAAGGGAGTGAGAGAGAAAGAGAGATATTCCGTCATCACTATCTTGGCCGGTCACGAGTTTCTGATTTTTCCGAGCTTATCTCTGGGGTCAGTTTCCGTGGCCCTTTCTTTCGTGCACGCTTACGAAAGTCGGTGGATATATCCTGCACAATAATCCGAATATTCTAAAAAAATATTGACACAATTATCTCTCTCTCACTTTCAACGTATATATATAGATAGATTATTGTAGGAAAAAGAGAGAAAGAAGGGAAAGTAAAGCAAAGAAGGAAATCGTCCGCTACTCAAGACAAACGAAAGGGTAACATCTTGGCAAGCTCCTCGCTGACGTCCTGATAACGCGGTGGCCCCTTAAGTTTCCCATCTTCTCCGCCACACACCATTTTCAACCTGCCTACCCACTAGTTCAGGCGAGTCATTTTCTTGCTTTTCTTCCCTTCTTTCCCGGTTGGCACCGGATTTTTTGTTTTTTTCCCAATATTTTTGGAGAGTAATGGATCCACCTAATTTCGAAAGCGAGCACGGGAGTGAAATGCAGAAAAACCAGAACTGAACACAGAAGTGTAAGAACTGAGAAGATAGCTGAGAAGAAGACAGAGACTGAGAACCGAGAACAGAAAGAGAATAAGAAAGAGAATGAGTATTGCCTTGTCAAATGATTATTCCTTGTGTCAACTACAATGGCTATATATATAGCCGAAAGATTTCAACTTTCTAATCTTTAGAAAGTTACCGTTGTAACGGTAACTTTCGTCGAACACGTCGAACATGTAGGTTAAAGTACATTAGTACCCTTTCACTTATGCGCGTCTTCATTCGTCCACCTGTACACGATAATTTGTCCACGTTAGCGGCGACCGTTACATTTCTTCAGTTTGCTGGTAACCGTATCACTGAACTGGGTGCTTCATTTAACACCCTCCCGCAAGCTCAGCGTGGGGCGAACGGTGAGCTTGGACTTCAGTTGAAGGAAGCGACCTTTTGGTAATGGTTTTGTGAGAATATCCGCAGCTTGATCTTTGGTGGATAGGTACCCAATACGAAGCTGATGTGAATTGACTTGCTCGCGAACAAAATGATAGTCAATCTCGACATGTTTAGTCCGAGCATGAAATACTGGATTTGCAGCCAAATATGTAGCTCCAACATTGTCGCACCATAGAACCGGAGTAGTGGAGAGCTGGAAATGAAGTTCGTGAAGGAGAGACTTAATCCAAATGAGTTCGGCAGTTGCATCGGCGACTGCTTTGTATTCAGCCTCAGTGCTGGATCGTGCAACCGTCCGTTGCTTTCGAGAGCTCCATGAAATAAGGTTACGCCCAAGGAAGACAAGATACGCTCCTGTAGAACGTCGATCGAGAGGAGAACTTGCCCAATCTGCGTCACTAAAGACCTCAAGAGCGAGATTAGATTGTGATGAGTAATATAAACTGTCAGAAATTGTCCCCTTGAGATAGCGTAAAAGATGTTTAACTCGTTGCCAATCGAGAGGAGAGGGATTATGCATAGATTGACAGGCACGATTAACCGCAAAGGATATGTCAGGTCTTGTGATAGTAAGATATTGAAGAGCACCTACTGTACTACGATAAAGAGTGGGATCAACCGAGTAATGACTAGTGGGAGTTTCGGAGAATGAGCAGGGGTTAGAAACAGGTTTAGTATTCTCCATGTTCAATTTTTTTAAGATAGAGATTGCATAACGTGATTGAGAAAGAAAATAACCTGTAGATGTTTTAAGTAATTCAAACCCGAGAAAGAAATTCGCTGATCCTAAGTCTTTCATGGTAAAAACCTTCTTTAGAAGAGATATAATAGTAGTGATGCCAGTGTGATCAGGACTAATTAAGAGAATATCATCTACGTAAATTAAGAAAAAATAGGGAGTAGAATTGTGATATTTAAAGAATAAGGAGGAATCAGTCTTAGAGCCTTGAAAACCAATAGAAATTAAATATAAGGATAATTTTTTAAACCATTCTCGAGGTGCTTGTTTTAAACCATACAAAGATTTTTTTAATTTGCAAACAAAATTGGGAAACTGTGAGTTAATAAATCCCGGTGGTTGACTCATGTAAAGTTGCTCCAAGGAGATGGCGTGATCCCGGACAAGGGAAAGAGAAGGCTAGATGAATAGCCTTCGGCAGCAGCGCAAGCTCGGCGGGGATTGAAGAGTTCATGGGAAGGGAGATAGAGATCTGAGATACTGGTTCCTTCGCTCTGATACCATGTAAGAACTGAGAAGATAGCTGAGAAGAAGACAGAGACTGAGAACCGAGAACAGAAAGAGAATAAGAAAGAGAATGAGTATTGCCTTGTCAAATGATTATTCCTTGTGTCAACTACAATGGCTATATATATAGCCGAAAGATTTCAACTTTCTAATCTTTAGAAAGTTACCGTTGTAACGGTAACTTTCGTCGAACACGTCGAACATGTAGGTTAAAGTACATTAGTACCCTTTCACTTATGCGCGTCTTCATTCGTCCACCTGTACACGATAATTTGTCCACGTTAGCGGCGACCGTTACATTTCTTCAGTTTGCTGGTAACCGTATCACTGAACTGGGTGCTTCATTTAACAAGAAGATCACAACCGGCTGGGATAGGAAGGATGAGAAAAATGATAGGGAGAGAAGGCCAATATTATGTCGGTGAAAGTAACGTCCCAAATAAATGCTCAGAATGAATGTGTTCCACAAGTTTCATTTAATTCTATAGTTTATCAAATATGAAAAAGTTCTTGCTGAATGAATATCAACTGTAAATAATAGAAGTCGACTTTCCCCATAAATCGCTCTCTTGCCAAAAGTGCGGCTCTCAAAGCAAAGACTGAGCAACTTATCGAGTCTCTCGGTAAGATCTCTGACCCAAAAAAAAAAACAACAGTAAAATATTCAAGATTAATTTCCAAAAATTTCTTCTATCTAAAAATTTTGGGTTTTTAATGACTGATAAATGAATTTATTGAAATATTCGAGAAAGCATGGCCTTATACCTTGCAGATGAAGAATGAACGAATGTAGATAAATGTACATTCCAGTGCAGGGGAAGAATCTTCATCTGCCATCGATCTTCAGGGGAAACTTTTGAATCTCCACGCAGAATTGAAGATTTTTCAAGGTTAATGGATGTCTCGATGGCTTTCTGCCCTGTGTGTCAAATTCAAAATATGTCCATCATATAATTATAATTGACAAATCTCTACATGTATGTTCTCATGCTCATATGCGATGTCTAATCCCTTAATAAACATAAGTGAATTACTCTAAGGGATGAATGATATCTTATGATGTATGATTCACACGCACATATGCATCTCCATTAGAACATTAATACCAAAAAAACTTTGTTTTAAAATGAAATATATTTTACTTTATTTTATCCATATTTTCGTATTTAGGTTCTTCTTGCTAAATTCAAAGCGGTGTAAACTATGTTTTGAAGGGTTCGAATTATAAAATTATTTTCTTGAACATAGTTTTGCTGATTCGTTGTAGTTGTACTCATACTCTCTAAATATTCCAGTGCTTCTAACTTTTTTGTCTTGATATTTACCCTATCTCACAGATTTCTGGAGGTTCTCCTTGTGAAATCCTAGCCTGTGGAGCTTGGGAAAGTCCAGGGAAAACCTAGGCTAGAGACCTCAGATAATGTATAGCAGAGAAAATATGGAGAATAAACTAGACGATATTTAAAAAACCACCAAATTCTCCCATCCCTCACGTATTTTTGAAGGACGTAGGTATGAAATTTTATATGAAAGCTGAGAGAAAATCAGCTCAGATTTGCTATGAATGGGTGATGAAAATAATGGGATGCCTATAAATGACCATTTTGTATGTTTTTGGCCAATTTTATGCCTCTGGTAGAAAATTAGTATTCTGAAGATTATGTGTGAAGGTCCTAACTAATAATAGATATTATGGATGATAATGATGTTAGCCTTAATACTACGTCAAAGAATGTATTTGCATAGGAGTAAAATATTTGTGAGTTCAAAAGGACTTCAATTTTTAAAAACCAAAAATGAGATTCAAGATAAGTTTTTCAGATGGTAAAATATATGTGAGGTAAATACTTTAAATATTTATAATAATAATAACTGAATTTAATCATATCCATCAAGGATGCTATGGATATTGATGCTCAAAGTATAATAACAATTGGCCAATTTCAAAAAGGTTTGAAGAATCATTCATTGATAAAAGAAGATCAATGCCCATATATATCTCATTAAACAATAGAAATGAAAAAGAAACAAACAAAAATATAAGGAGAACAAGATGAGTATGAGGAAGAGAAAAAGAAGACGATGAAGAGGAAGAAGAGGAACAATGAATAAGTGAAATAAAATGAAGAAAAATGAAGAATATGCATGAGATGAATACTAGGAAGGAAAGAAGAGATCAAAAGATGAGAAAAAAATGAAAAATGCCTTTAAATTAAACTACTAAAAAGATTCAACATCCAAATTCTACAATCCTCCTACTTTCCTTTTTAAGGTTTCTCCTTTTTGAAATCAGTGAGCCCCAATTGTTTATCTTTAAATGAGCCCTAAAAGGGCCATATAACATCTTTAAAGTGAGCTCTTTCATTGGAGAACCTTACTCTTGAGAGAATACTCCTCATTGTTCCAAGGCAACCTCCCTTGACAGAAAGAAATAAAGTTTATGAAGATCCATGAGTGTCCTAAATTCTTGAAACTAGATAGGTTGTTTTCTCACATGAGGAGTATTCACAAGGTTAAAGCCTTGGAATAATGATTAAATTCCATTAATAATAAAAATAATTGTGAATTAATAACAAAAGGTATTAATTCGCTTAAGTGTACAAGATGATAGTATAATTTTTATACTAATTAAAAATTTAGGACTTTATAGGTAATTAGTATCATTTTTATTATGGATGATAGCTAATTAAATAATTTTAGAATTATTAACTAAATTATCATCGCATACCTTTCACAGAGTGTCATGCGTTTGAGGGATTTTTTGTGTGTGGTAAAAGCAAAAGATTCTTGGATAATGGGTAAATATATTTTATTATTCAAGATTTTCATGAAAAATATCAAAATCTATAAAAAGACCTTAAGGGGTAGAGCTTGGGGGACTCGTCCTTCCCTAGAGACACCATAATCTTCTCCTCTTCGTTGAATCCATGTGATGGGTGATAGTGCAGAGAGCGTAAATAATCAAGGCTTCATTAGTTGTTGCTTCTAATCACATGCAAGGAGAAGATCTATCGAGACAAGAATGAGATGGATATTGCTAAAGCTTAGACACTTGTGCAGCTTGCAACATCATATTAAAGGAACAAAAGGATTTGGGATCCAAGTCTCTTTAAGTGATATGATTCCTTTTATTGTTATGTTTTCTCAAGTTTCTTCAAATTCCCTCCCCCTTCAAGCCTTCGTGTGATATCTGATTTTTTTTCCACTACACATAACCTTTTGGTGCCTTGGATACCAAAAAAGAAAACATGTTTTGATGGTGAAGATGACAATGTATTTTGCAACGATGATAATGGAGGCTCATGGGTTTCAATAGAGTTACCTCTAGTGAAGATAACGGATTAAGGCTCACTGGAGACAATGGTGGCATAGCTTGAGGAAGCAGCATGACATATATGCCAAAGGTAGAAATAGTCGTGGAGAAGGCATACAATGATCTACGAGGAAATGGAAAATGGCTGATAATGACAATAGGTTGATGATGGCCTGCAATGGAAGATACCACAATTAACAATGGTATTTAATGAATGATGACTGACAATGGCCAAAAATGTTCCATAAGACAATCAATTCTAGCCCACCAAGACCAACAAAGGCTAATGGATAAACACCAAAAAATCCTAAAAGGAAATTCAGAGGCTGACATCAAGGAAACATATGTTCAAGACAGGGATGGCTAAGAATTGAGCCTTGATGATGTGTCCATGATGATGAAGACAATCATATGATGTTGAAAATTCATGACCACGAAGTAATTCTTCCTTGAGTGTCAATGATTAGAGTCAAAGACCCTCATACTTTAAGAGAGAATCAAGGACAAGAATGCTACAAAACATAGCTAGAACAATCAAAGGAAAAGAGAATTAGAAGATGGAACAAGATAGTTAGAGTCAACTCCTGGTCCTTCCAAGGAAAGAAGGGGCAGATATTTATTGGGCTAAACTTGTAACAACCCACTTGAGAATACCAAAGTGCCATAAGAGAAGAGGAGACATAGAGACAATAATAGAGAGAGAAGTTTCTATTGGGATTTGAGATCGACAAGCCTTCCAAATTTTGATCCAAATATTGAACGCACTGGAATACATTAAATCGAATATTCAAAACACCGAGGCACCAAGAGTTGATGATCCTATTGTCTAATATTTATGAGAAAACATATTTACAAGGTTCACTTGAAGGTTTTCTTCAACGTGTTCAAGTGTCCAACCTTTAGTGGTATTCACACAATCGTTAGATGGTTGGATCTCTTTTTCAATACTCTTTACCAATATAGGAAGAGAAGAAAGGAGAGAATTCTCACAAAGCTTTCATAGGCACTATGAATTGTGGTCATTCTTCTCTTATTTATAGACATTGGTTATATTAACTTTTCACAAATGTCCTTATATTTATGTCTATATCCACTAACATCTATAGACTTTATGTGTGTGACCCTCTAGGTCCATAAATCTCATTAGTTAATAACTCTATAGATGAAATAATACTTTATTGATCAACCTTTACTCATATTACATATATCAATATATAGATTAATTAATTAAGAATCAATTTAACCCAATTGACAAATTACGCTGTCAGCCTGTTGAGTGCCAAGCTACACCTAATACTCTAGAAGATATGAAGTATACAAGAACTCATGTATAGAACCTTGACATCATCAGTTACCATATACATATTGATGGATATTATGTGGCCTATAAGCCAATCACACTTTCATGTATCTTGTTTATGTTCATTGAAATGAAATTTATTCATTGTCATTCTTGTGTGATGTTTGTAATGAAGTCCATGAGCATGTGCAATGACTAAGTAAATTATGATGAGATCATAATATAGTGATCACTAGTCTTTAAACATATGTTCTAAACATTCCTATTCGTGGGATATCCGAGAAGGACATCGAATTATCTGGAAAGAATAGCATTATCTAATCTCATCTCATATGATGAGTATGGTTGATTCTATAACCATCGGTGTGGAGACACTAAGGATAGATAGTGGGTGCTCTTTGGAGGAGGAGTTCACTGAATTGATCCGTATGAATTCCTGAATGGTATTATACTTAACTGTCAATCAGGTTGATTCATGTTATGATTGTGTATGTGGTCCTTTGACTTGAGACACCAAAGATATCTTGTGGATGGATGATCGTGGTTTGATTATAACTTACGAATCCCTAGTCACGTGATATCTAAAACAACATATATTGAATACGACATGAAGTCTGTGAAGATGATTGTGTGATCAAGATGGGATCATCCACCCTCGGTATTTGAGGAGATTGACTCAAGAAATGAGATGCGATAAAATCCTTGGCTAAGGTAGTAGAAATATCGAAGAAGGAGTTCTCGATGATTTCTACACACATCAGTAATAACTTGAGTGACCGTTTAGGGTTTGACAGTTGAGCATACCTTAAGTCATTCATGAGTCTAATATGGATGAAGGATTATATATACATGGTATCGATGACGGGAAGGTTCCATAAGTGAGTTCTTACATACTCCATATCTCCTAGTGTACGTGGTGTAGCTTGGCACCCAACAGGCTGGCAACTGAACCTATCGATTGGGTTAAATCGATTATTAATTAATTAATCTATATGTGGATGTGGATAATTAATTAAGGTTGACCAATAAGGTGTTATTTTGTCTATCGAGTTATTAACTAGTGAGATATATGAACCTAGAGGGTCACCCACATAAGGTTTATAGATGTTGGTGGATATAGACATAATTATAAGTGTTTTTATGAAAAAACCTCATACCAAATGTCTATAAATAAGGAGAGAACAACCACAATTGAAGGTGCCCATGCAAGCCTTGTGGGAATTCTTTCCGTTCTTCTCTTTGTCTCTTGGTGAAGAGGTTTGAAGAGGAGATCCAACCATCTAGATACTGTGTGGATATCGCTAGAGGCTAAACACTTGAATAGCTTCAAGAACTCATTCAAGGAAACTTGTATGTTTTCTCATACATATTAGATGATAGGATCATCTGTTCTTGATGCCTCAATGTTTTGAATATCTGATTCAATGAATTCTGCTGCATTTGATGTTTTGATCAAAATTTCATAAAGTTATCGACCTCAGATCCCAACATGAGCGTGTTTTGATTATAACTTATGAACCCCTAGCCACGGGAACTAAAAACATCATATATTGGATATGACAAAAAGTCCTCAAGATGATTGTGTGGTCAAGATGGGATCATCTCCCTCAATATTTGAGGAGATTGACTCAAGGAATGAGATACAAGGAAATCTTTGGCCAAGGTAATGAAAATATTAGAGGAGTTCCCAGATGATTTCCTACATGCATTACTACTAACTTGAGTGACTGATTAGGGGTATAACAGTTGATCATACCCTAAGTCATTCATGACTCTCGTGTGGATGAAGGATTATACATATATGATAACCGATAAAGGAAAGGTTTCATAAGATTGTTCTTACATACTCTATATATCCTAGAATAAGTGGTGTAGCTTGGTACCCATCAAGTTGGCAACTCAACCTATTGATTGGGTTAAATTGATCCTTAATTCATTCATCTATGTGTTCATATGGATAATTACTAATGGTTGACCAATAAGATGATATTGGGCCTATAGAAGTATTAACTAGTTAGATATATGGACCTAGAGGGTCACATAGATAAGGTCTATGGATGTTGGTAGATATAGACATAATTATGAGGGTTTTATGAAATATTTACATACTAGATGCGTACAAATAAGGGGAGAACGATCACAACACAAGGTGCCCTATGTAAGCCTTCTGGGAATTCTCTCTTTTATTTTCTTTCTCTCTTGGTAACGAGCTTTAAATAAAGGATCAAACCATCCGAAGACCGTGTAGATACCGCTAGAGGCTGGTGACGAAACGAATGCGTATGGTCGTTGAATACACATGATGTCATGTCAAAAAAGTCTAAACTTACTAATTTTAACATTAATTAACGAATTGAAGGGTATAATGGTAAATAAGGGTCGAATCCACGGAGAATTAGGGAAATTTGAGAGATATCTTTGAAATTCAATCAAATCGAACGACGAAATTGAGTTTAGAAATTAGGCATTTCATAATGTTAAGAAAGATAACTCAATTTCAAATCGACGGAATAAAAAATCGAGTGATTTGGATTAGAATTCACGGAGTAATCGAAGTTTGAAAATGAGAGAAAAATTTGATCTTGAAATTGAGTAAAAAGCGAAGTTAAAACCAAATTAAAATTAATCTACGATTCAAAATGTAAATCTAATACTAAATGATGAAAGATTAAGATAAAAACACGCAATCTAACCCAAAGTCGTGCTCGAAATGATCCAATTAATCTCTGGATTCATGGCTTTTCGTTCCGTGATTTCGAAGACGAAGATGGTGTTCAAGATGTGATTTCTCCTTACTCTCTCGATCAATTTTTTATTTCAAACACTCCTCGGACGCGGAAATGTGTCAAGAAGGGAAAGAAATTGAATGGCGCTTGAATTCTGAGTGTCTAGACAGTTCGATTAATCTCGAAAATGCAAAGGGTGAGTTTCCAATCGCGAAGAACATTGATTTTATAGAGGATTTTGGGCGTAAACCGTTGGATCTAACGGTCCATCGCGATCAACGTTCCAGATGAAGCGTCGTTTGATTGAAACGGTGTGATTAAGTCACGTCCGTTTCGATCGGCTTGATTAAGTGTCAGGATGTGTCCACGTCAATCGTGTGAAGAGATGCGTCGATTCATCGCGTCCATTGGATCTCCATCGGTGCGTCAAAGGGAGGCCACGTGTCGCTAGGTGATTCGTCAAAAGCTTCACTTAAATCTGATTTACAGCACGTGCTCTGATGGTGATCGCGTGAACCCAAAGTCCACCGCATCGACACGTTTTAGTTGATGCGCTCGCATCCAACGCATTCCATGCTGCCACGTGTCCTGTATTTAACAAATTGAACAGGGAACATAGTCCCACACGGAGAAAATAATCGGAAATGTCGAGTATAAAAGGTGGGGCGGCGTAACGCATTTGCATTACCGCCCCAATATACTAACCAGGGCCCACTAACCCGTGGGCCCTTCACTCACAAGCCTAGTCACTCTCTCTCGCCACGTGGCGCCACCCGAGCGTCCGCGTGGACTTGCGTGGCCATGTCACGTGTCCGCGCCACCTCGGCGCCACGCAGGCGCCCGCGTGGGCTCGCGTGGCTCTGCCACATGGCCTTGTGTGCCACGTCACATCCACACGGGTCCCGCGTGATAAAACCCCTTTTTGCTTATTTTTAGAATTTTTAAAGGATTAAAAAAATGGAAATAAATTCAGATAAATTGCAAAAAATTCTTAAAATTTGGAAAAATCATAACTTTTAAAATACAACTCCAAATTAATTCAAATTTATTTTTTTGGATCAGAAATTGAATAATCTTTCATTATTTAAAGTCAAAATATTAAAATAGCAAGAGAATGAATTTTAATTAAATAAATACTTTCATATACTTTATAAATAACTTTATAAAAATACATGAATGTTAATAAGCATCATTTCTCTTATCATTTAATCACGAAAACATACTTATGATATCAAATATAATTAAGATTAAAAATCTTAATGTTTGATTATACATAATTATCCATAAAATGATGTATTTTTGATCATAACATGAAATTATGTAAAATGATAGAAATATACTTAAAATATGATAACATGCATATAATTAGAACAATTAATGCTTTTATTTGCATTAATAATCATGTAAATTCATATATAAATAGCATGTTATCAGCTAGACACTTGAATAGCTTCAAAAAGCTCCCTCAAGGGAACCTTTTGAGTATGTTTTTTCATACATACCAGATGATAGGATCATATGTTCCTGATGTGTCAATGTTTTGAAATATCCGATTCAATGTATTCTACTGCATTCAATGTTTTGATCAAAATTTCAGAAAGTTTGTTGACCTCAGAACCCCAATAGTGTCCACTAACTTCTATTGCTTCAATCAATAGCTAAAGCTACCTTGTCAATGAAATGAATGATTCAGAAGGGGGCATAGCTTTGAGCTAATGAAAAGAGAAGCGTTGCACCGCTTTACCCATCAAAGTGTGTTTTTTTAGGTTAAGTGTGCTGCTTGACGAACGTCAGCAAGGAAGACATCTTAAATTTGTCCGTGGATTGCAAAATGGTCTTGAAGATTTGCCTAATTTATAGACCTTTAGGAACTATAAAGACAAATTTTACGAAAGTCAAAGACATTATAAGTATGGGTCCCCTCAAATTTTTATGTCCAACTTATACAGGAGTCTTCTATGCAAATGAAAATTTTTGGTGATTTTGAAAATTTTGGTGAAATTTCTACAGAAAAATCCCAAGGGAATCTGTCCCTCGTCATTCCATGAGAAATTCAAGCATAAAATAAATGATAGAAATTTCTTGATGGAATCATTATAATTTAAGTAAAGAAAATTCATGTTATCAAACCTCTAGTTAATTTCTAGAAACTCCAAGTCCTTCTAATTGCAGCAATAAGATGCAAAGCCTCCACAGTCTTAACCTGATCTTCTTCTTTTCATAGTTCTCCATTTGACAAGTATAAAAGCTCTTGATGTCCTCCAAATCTATTGATTATACTCTCTTGATCTTAGCAGAGGTCTCATCGAACCCTATTCTTGATGCGCGATGTGTTAAATCACATCAATTCAGAGGCTAGTGCAATGCTTGAATATTGACGAGTCAACAATGTTGTTAAGAAAACTATAGGCTAAAAAATTTATTAAGATACTAGGTAACATTATTAAATTATAGATATTGAAAAGTCTACTTTGAAACACAAAATTTTGATATGGTTAACCCTAGAAAATTGAAACTAGTATAAAATAGTAACATTTGATATTAATGATTTTGCTTCATAAACCTTACACCATTTACATTATTAAAGATATATCCATTCCATCATCTCTATGGGTCAACTATACCCTCTCCTAAATTATGTTGATTCTCAATCTACATTCAAATGATATCTTGGTGGAGTAAAAAGCCATTGACCAAAATTCTTAACTAGAAAAAATAAGAATTCATTAATTTTCAACTCCAAATCATTTCCACCATTGAATTTGCTTTCTCAAACCAGTTCAAAATCTTAGAGATTTCTAGGGTCTATGATCTTTCTCACATATACCTGAATTTTAAGGAATAAAGCAAAAATGGATTCTTTGATTTTTCCTTCATATATGGAGAATATGACAAAGAAATAAATCAAGGGATAGAGAGGATATAGGATGAGCACTTCAAAATCTTGCATGATGCATGCACACAACACTATTTAGAAATCATTATTTAAGGGTTCCATTTTGTATCTTTCTTCCATTTCTTAGGTTTTAGAGGAGATGTTCGGACCGTTGGCTTTGGTTTTGTATCTATCCAAATTATGAATTATCATCTTCTCCCTTTTTGCTTCTAGAGAGAATTTATAAATGACTATTATCATTGGGTTTGAGGGTTTACCATTTATCCTTCCCCTTGAGTAATATCTTTTTCATTTATGATAGATTGAACTGTCTCATTTTTATTCTTGAAGGGGGAGGGAGAATCTCTACAAGGGTGTACCAGATCAAGGTTTATGTATTGGGTGAAGACAAGAATTCTGTGAGTCAAAGACAAGTTCATGTCCTTTAGGATTGAGTTCTCAAGAAGACTATGGAATATGGCTTAGAGAATTTATATTAGAAATGAGTTTTTCCTCATGGAATTAGAGTACAAAGAACTTCAATCGAATAGGAGATCATTTTGAGATAGAATCTCTAGAGAATTCAAAGGTATCATTGCTTTGGCACATCGTCATTGACACACTCTTGGAAATCTTCGATTCAAGAACCAACATCGAAGAACGATTAAGCATCCCAAGACTTCATATTAGCATGAGTTCAAAGTTGGGCCAAGAGGAGATGTCCTAGGATTTTACGTCGACTTTGAATGAGCAATATGTAATGAAAGATACTGGTGAGGATCGACAGAGAGAGAAATGACATTGGTGATGAGAGGATCACATGGTCATACGCTTTGGCATGAATAAGGATACCTTTACATATACGTATGGATGTTTATCTATGTGTATAGTTTAGGTGACAGATTTATAGCAGGGTAATAGAAGTGGGCCACTGAATTCTAGTTGGAAGAATCTCCAGAGACATAGAGATCGACATACATACAACCCCACATGGCAAGATGGAGACAGAGGAGGTCATCATAGTCTCCTACCTTCCTGTCTACGACATATGGCATTCAAATCTACCAGCTGAGAGAGAGATGGGGAGAGAGAGATCCTCGTTTGGAAAGAATATCACTATCTGATCCGACTCATGTGATGAGTATGGCTGATCCTATAGCCATCATTGTGGAGACACTAAGAATAGATAGTAGGTGTGCTTTAAAGAAAGAATTCACTAAATTGATCTATATGAATCCCTGAATGGTATTATACGTAACTGTCAATCTAGTTTATTTATGCCACGGTTGTGTATGTGATCGTTTCACTTGAGATACCAACGATATCTTATGGATGAATGATCGTGTTTTGATTATGACTTATGAATCCCTAGCCATGGGATCTATAAAATGTCAGATATTGGATACGACATGAAGTTCTCAAAGATGATTGTGTTGTCAAGATAGGATCATCTGCCCTTGGTATTTGTGGAGATTTACTCAAGGAATGAGATGCAAGGAAATCTTTAGCCAAGGTAGTGAAAATATTAGAGGAGTTCCAAATGATTTCTTACATGCATTAGTACTAACTTGAATGATCGATTAGGGTTTGACAATTGATCATACCCTAAGTCAGTCATGAGTCTCATGTGAATGAAGGATTATACATATATGATAACTGATAAAGGAAAGGTTTCGTAAGAGAGTTCTTACATACTCTATATCTCGAAGAATACGTGGTGTAGCTTGGTACCCATCGGGTTGGCAACTCAACCTATTGATTGGGTTAAATCAATCCTTAATTCATTAATCTATGTGTTTATGTTGATAATTACTTAAGGTTGACTAATAAGATTTTATTGGGCTTATAGAGTTATTAACTAATGAGATATATGAACCTAGAGTGTCACACAATCTATGGATGTTGGTAGATATAGACATAATTATGAGGGTTTTCTGAAATATTTACATGCTAGATGTCTATAAATAAGGGGAGAACGATCACAACTCAAGGTGCCTATGCAAGTCTTATGGGAATTCTCTCTTTTCTTTTATTTCTCTCTTGGTAAAGAGCTTTAAAAAGGAGATCCAACCATCAAGAAACCGTGTAGATACCCCTAGAGGCTAGATAGCTTCAAAAACTCCTTCAAGGGAACCTTTTAAGTATAGTTTTTCATACATACTAGATGATAGGATCATCTATTCTTGATGCGTCAATGTTTTGAATATCTGATTCAATATATTTTGATGCATTCAATGTTTTGATCAAAATTTTAGAAATTTTGTCGACCTTAGAACCCCAATAGTGGCCACTAGCTTCTATCACTTCAATCAATAACTATAACTATCTTGTCAATGAATGAATGATTCATGAGGAGGTGTAGCTTTGAGCTAATGAAAAGAGAAGCATTGCACAGCTTTACCCGTTAAAGTGTGTTTTTTTAGGTTAAGTATGATGCTTGACGAACGTTAGCAAGGAAGACTTTATAAATTTGTTCGCAAATAGCAAGATGGTCTTGAAGATTTGGCTACTTTATAGACCTTTAGGAACTATAAAGAAAATTTTACGAAGTCAAAGACATTATAAGTATAGGTCCCCTCAAATATTTATGTGCAACTTATACAGGAGTGTTCTATGAAAATAAATTTTTTGGTGAGTTTGAAAATTTTGGTGAAATTTCTACACAAAAATCCCAAGGGAATCTGCCCCTCGTCATTCCAAGAGAAATTCAAGCATAACATAAATGAGATAAATTTCTCGATGGACTCATTTTAATGTAAGTAAAAAAATTTATGTTATCAAACCTCTAGTGAATTTCTAGAAACTCCAAGGCCTTTTGATTGCAGCAATAAGATGCAAAGCCCTCACAGTCTTAACCTGATCTTCTTCTTTTCATAGTTCTCCATTTGAAAAATCTAAAAGCTCTTGATGTCCTCCAAATCTTTTGAGTATACTCTCTTGATCTTAGCAGAGGTCTCACCGAACCCGTCTTGATGGGCGGTGAGTTAAAAATGACAAATCACATCAATTCATATGCTAGTGCAATGCTTGAATATTGACAAGTCAACAACGTTCTTAAAAAAACTATAGGCTAAACACTTTATTAAGATACTAGGTAACATTATTAAATTATTGTTATTGTAAATTATATGTTGTAAAACAAAATTTTGATATGGTTACCCTAGAAATTTAAATATTATTAAAGAGTAATATTTGATATTAATCATTCTGCTCATAAACATAACAGCATGTACAAAAAAATTATTAAAGATATATATCCATTCCATCATCTCTATGGGTCAACTATACCCTCTCTTAAATTATGTTGATTCTCAATCTACATTCAAATGATATCTTGGTGGAGTAAAAAGCCTTTGACCAAAATTATTAACTAGACAAAAATAAGAATTCATTATTTTTCAACTCCAAATCATTTCCACCATTGAATTTGCTTTCTCAAACCAGTTCAAAATCTTAGAGATTTCTAGGGTCTATGATCTTTTTCACACATACCTGAATTTTAAGGAATAAAGCAAAAATGGATTCTTTGATTTTTCCTTCATATATGGAGAATATGACAAAGAAATAAATCAAGGGATAGAGAGGATATAGGATGAGCACTTCAAAATCTTGCATGATGCATGCACACAACACTATTCAGAAATCATTATTTAAAGGTTCCATTTTGTATCTTTCTTCCATTTCTTATGTTTTAGAGGAGATGTTCGGACCGTTGGCTTTGGCTTTGTGTACCTATCCAAATTATGAATTATCATCTTCTCCCTTTTTGGCTTCTAGAGAGAATTTATAAGTGACTATTATCATTGGGTTTGAGCGTTTACCATTTATCCTTCCCCTTGTTTTAATATCTTTTGTCATTTATGATAGATTGAATTGTCTCATTTTTATTCTTGAAGAGGGGGGGAGAGAATCTCACCAAGGTGAACCAGATCAAGGTTTCATGTATTGGGTGAAGACAAGAATTCTGTGAGTCAAAGACAAGTTCATGTCCTTCAGGATTGAGTTCTCAAGAAGACTATGGAATATGGCTTAGAGAATTTAGATTAGAATTGAGTTTTTCCTCATGGAAGTAGAGTTCAAAGAACTTCAATCAAATAGGAGATCATTTTGAGATAGAATCTCTAGAGAATTCAAAGGTATAATTGCTTTGGCACATCGATATTGGCACACTATTGGAAATCCTCAATTCAAGAACCAACATCGAAGAATGATTAAGCATCCCAATACTTCATATGACCATGAGTTCAAAGGTGAGCCAAGAGGAGATGTCTTAGGATTTTAGGTCAACTTTGAATGAGCAATATGTAATGAAAGATATTGGTGAGGACCGACGGAGAGAGAGATGACATTCGTGATGAGAGGATCACATGGTCATACGCTTTGGCATGAATAAGGATACCTTTACATATACCTATGGATGTATATCTATGTGTGTAGTTTAGGTGACAGATTTATAGCAGGGGAATAGAAGTGGGCCACTGACTTCTGGTTGGAAGAACATCCAGAGACATAGAGATAGACACATACAGCCCCACATGGTAAGATGGAGACAGAGGAGGTCATCATAGTCTCCTGCCTTCCAGCTGAGAGAGAGATGGGGAGAGAGAGATCCCCATAAGAAAGGCCAAAGTTCATTAAAGATATGATGAATTCACATCAAACATTGCCAACTACATGCCATTCAAACTGGATTCAGAGCCACTGTGCACCCCGCCATCATCTAGGCTCTTCCCGTTGACTTGACGACTCTGCTTCTGTGGCACCATCACCAGAAGTCAAAGTCAAGTTCAACAACAGAATCAACTGAAGGGAGTATACTTACCCAGTCAACAGTCTCCGCTGAATTTCCATTCATGAGCCGGTGATGCTCCTCCTTTGACTTGCTGATGGGAAGCGACAAGCTACCGTTCCGGTCAGGCATTTCTGTAAATAAGAAATAGGGGCATATCCTCAATTTCTAGAAATACAACCTATGCCCAATCCAACTCTAATCACTGACCCATCATGGTTGTCACCATGATCAAAGGATATGTTGATCGATCATACCTCTCTCTCTCTCTCTCTCTCTCTGTCTGTGCGTGCAATACTAAATTATATCTGATCAACTATGAACCTTTCCATCGATGATCCCATGACTGTCAATCATCAGATCATCAGATCAACAGTGACAGGAGTGATCATCAGATCAATCAATCAAAAGGCAGACTGATATATCCGTCTGATCAAGGTGATCTAAGGGACAATCCTGAGCGTGTAATCTGTAACCCTAATTAAAGAGGAAACTTGCCTGGAAGCTTCTTGTCAATGAAGAAAACCACCAGATTCACCGTGTACCTGTAAGTCAACAAGTCAACACAAAAGTACATATCCAAAAAGAAAGAATGAGTGGGCTCACAGACCATGCGACAACCACATCAACAGTGTAATGCTTGCGAGAGGCAATGATAAGCAGGCTCTGGAAGGAGGCCACCAGCCATGAGAAATGCTTGATAATCCTGCAAAGTGGGGATGAATCAGACACTGAGAATATATCACATGGATGCTGATTAACTGTTTTTACCTCTTTGAGCCATATTTTTGGTAGGTAAGGACGAAAACTAGGGTGAAGATCATGTGGGATGAGAATATCAGGTCCCCACATCCATAAATTACACCTCGAGGGACTGTGACATAATTATATGAGATCAACAAATGATGATGATGATGATGATGATGATGATGATGCTAACAACAGTAATATTAACAATGGCTATAGTACATACTACTGAAACAAAGGTGATAACAATGATGGTGATGATGATGATACAAATAAAAAAGGTTCTAACGCAGGTGATGGTCATGATGACAATGAGATGGAGGTGACAGAAGACTAAGCAGTAGGAATAATAACAACAATGAAGATAAGAATGGTGTCGTTGATGATGATGATGATGATTCTAATAGCAAAGACACAGGAGTAACACAACAATGATGACGAAGAAGATGCCAATTATGATAGCATCAATCATAGTATAAGTAATAAGAATAGAAACAATGATAAAGACAAATGTGTTTATGAAAATGATGATACCACACTTGTGACAACAAAGATTTTTCTATTTAACATTTAAAGGATGATCAGCCAAAATCACTGATCACCCTCGACAAGTACTTTTACCCACCCAAGAGGTCACCCCCATCCTTGGACTGCCGAAGCTTGAGCACCCTTCACGCTGGAGTTCTTCTCACCCCAGTACTCTTCCAAGGAAGTCACCCATACCAGCACTGCCCAAACCTGATCAAGCTTACTCTAGTGGTCTTCTCCACCCTGGTGACTCTTCCCAGGAGATCACCCATCCATACACTGCCCAAGCCTAAGCACACTTAACTCTAGAGTTCCTCTCCACCCCCGTGTCCCTCTTTATTTTAAGAGGAATTGATGACAATAATTATGATGATGTCGATTTAAGATGGTTATGATGAAGATGATGATACAAATAGAAATAAGACTGACAATGAAGAGGATAATGATATCGATACCAAAAGCAGTATAACTAGAACAATGATTAAATGAAGATGATGATGATCACGATCATGAGCATGATACTGATAACAGTAGAATAAGCTGTCGGAAGAAAAATAATGAAGATAACAACAGTGATGACTAAGACAAAGAAGAAAATGGTGATGATGATGATGATGACGATGATGATGATGATGATGATGACAATGAAGAAGATACTAACAGTTGATGAGAAGAACTTCCAGCATGTTCTCTGGACGGGGTAGTACTGCGAGTTTGGAACCCTGAAAAGTCATCCCCGTATCAAAAATAAGTCCGCACAAATAAAGTATGGTTTCGCTAATCACCTCTCGACAGTGATAATTAGGACCCGGAAGCACAGTAGAGTAGAAAGTGACTATTCGAAGAATCTGAGATGCCTGAGACACAAGACAACGCATGAGTGGCATAGGAAGGCCAGTCAACTCAGTCAAACTCAGTTCACTTACCACTAGAAACCCCAAAACCCGGCACCATATGAGCACCGTGTAAAATCGCTTGCTATGAAAAATAAATGGATGAAAAGTCCACTGAAATTCAGCAAAAAAATGAACCATGATTTAAACAATTTGAATAATTTGATACTTTTGCAACTAGGAAATTACCAGAAGAAAAGAGAAGAAGACACAGCTGAAAAGGCTTTCGCTGATATAGCCTCTATCTTTCCCAAGTTCCTGAAAAATAATAGATAAATTAAAAACTCACACACTGCTTAGATTCTAGATAATGATTTTTGAAATTAAATCTGTGAAAGGATGAAAACCCATCGATAAAATTAAGTAAAGGAAAAAGCACAAGGCTCTAAATATAAATGAGATTGTGACAAAGGAAGAGATATGTCCCATGAGAGACTAAAACCCTTGTGAGCTGACCATATAAGGCCATACTCTAATAGGCACTCTGCATCATTCTAGCACCCCCTCTCAAGCTGGAGTGAAGGCACGGCCAGATTGCCATAGAAAGTATTGCAAGAGGATTGTGAGATAACCAAGGTAAGGCGCTTAGACAAGTAGGTCATCCTTCCCCTATCTCAAGAGATCAGAGTGGACAACATGGAGGTTAGCTGCCAAGACAAGTAGGTGACCCTCCCCCTCTCTTAGGATAACAAGTGGGGATCGAGGAGATGTGCTGGAAGCCAGTAGCAGTGCTGGCAAGGCAAGAGTCAGGTGGCACGACAGCATAAACAAGAGAAGCAGAAGACAGTCGGGAGCCTGGCTTGAGGTAGGGCCACTCAATGATGGCAAAACTGCTCGTTGGGACATGACTGCTAGATGGCTGTTGTAAGCTGAAAGCAGCGCACAGCTGGCTGCTGTTGTCCACTGAAGCGGACAGGTGGTCAACCACCATTGCACATTGAAGGTGGCACTGACAGGAGGCATCACCAACCGGAGAAGGGCCGGCAGAGGGGTGAGGCCGGCCAGAGAAACATTGCCAGAGGTTGCCGAAGGTGGCAGCCAGGTCCAAAGGCCACCTGCCATTGCAAGAGCAGCAGGGAGGTTGCTGTTTGGCTAGGACAGCAGAGCGTGCCAACCGCAGGATGGCGCCAGCAAGACGGCAAGGGTGACAACAACACCAGTGGGGTGGCAGCAAGATAAGCAAGTAGGGTACAATACAATGGTGGGGACGACAAGACAACAATCAGCGATGGCTTAGTGGCCGCAATGATAGACCCACATAGTGATGGTGGCGGCAACATAGTTAGGCTAAGACTGAATCCCTGGCTTTGATACCATTGTGAAAGGGTGAAAATGCTAAGGCATAAATAATAAATAAGTAACAAGAGATTATAAGCCTCTTCACATTGAGGAGATCATGACTAAGGAAGAGATATGTCCCATGCGGGACTAAGACTCTAACGGGGCCAACCCTAATAGATTGTACCTAAACAAGCCTGGTGGGTCATTCTTAAAAAATAATTACCGGTAAAATGGAGAACCCAATGTCTCGAAGAATTGGACCAGGGATGGTGAAGATAATGAACACCACGAGCCGCCAATCCATGAATATACTGCAAATAATTCAAGGAAGGGAACTTTGTAAAAAGATTGCACTTGGAGGTGACTAAAGGAACAAATAGAAGTTTTCAGCACCTGGAATACGAGCCCCAAGAGTAAGAACTTCCAGTTCTCTGAGAGAAGCTGCAGTTCCACAGAAAGCTCTGTTGTAAACCTTCTCCATACCTTCACCATGGAACTTTCACAATAAATGGAAAAATAACACAAAAAAGAATATTGATAAGGAAAACTAGGTATAATTTAGCAAACCTTTGAAGACTCTAATAATAATCATGACAGTAACGCAATAAAAATTACTGAATAACAATGCAAATGCATGCATAGAGTTCAGCGCAGAATTTTCACAATAAACCAATAAAAACTAAGAAAGAGAATGATTTTCCCAATAAATTAAAAAAAATGAAAGAGAATAACATTAGTAAAGGAAAATAAAATATAATAAAACAAAACATTGAAGCCTTCTAAGTAAAGATCATAATCACGCTAATAATGCAATAGAAAGTAGATAATTTTATGATGTGCATGTATGAATTTTTAAGTAGAATTTTTGGAATAAACGATAGAGAATAATATTAACAACATAAAATAAATATATTTGCACAAGCCTTTGAAGCCTTCTAAGTAAAGATCATACTCCTGCTAATTACGCCATAAAAGTAGTTAATTCCAATGCAGATGCACGTATAAACGTCTCAGCCGAATTTTTCAAAATAAATAGAAAGAAAAGAGAGAAAATAATCAATACAAAGAGAAAAGGATGCAATTTAAGAAACCTTTGAAGCTCCAGCGCAAGGATCATAAACATTCTAATAACGTAATAAAAGAAGTTATTCAGGATGCAAATGCACGTATAAACTTAATTTTCACGATATACGGGAAAAGAAAAGAAAAAAAAAATGACATCACTAAGGAAAATTAGATGTACTTTAACAAACCTTCGAAGCCTCCCGAGCAACGTAAAGCGTCATGTCCACCAGATCGAGTCAGTGCCATACTAATTCACGACGAGGCCGAAATCATCCTCCCTGACATCGGCTATCAGCCGTATACGAATTTCCGCGTTCAGTCAATCACAAGTCGAGATCCACGATAAGCAAAAACCGCAGTATTTAAAAGTTTGCTCCGTACAATCTGAATAATACGAGAAAATACAACGACCGCTCCGATTTGGTGGTGAATATATGTACCAGAGACTTGCTCCGAAAATAAATCCTCTCTTGCTAACGCGTTTCCAACGCGGGGGCTGCGGATAGCGACAGTTGACGGAGACACTCGAGAGGAAGGGAGAAAGAAGGAGATCCGGAAGAAGACGAAGAACCGGAAGTAGAGGAAGAAAACTCTCTCCCTCTCTCTCTCTCTCTCAACTTTCTCTGACTAGTGATTAGGGGAAGGAGAAACAAGGATCGGGAAATAAGGGAAGACTGAAACGTGATCGCACATTTTCTGAAACATCCTGTCCAGATTCTCAAATTAGAAAAACACTTCGATTTCTTTCCTCTTCCGCATCTCTTTGCAATTTAAGGAAGTTTAAAGGTTTTTTCTCAAAAGCTATGAGGGGTATGCTGTTAACATGCCGAAGGAATGTTCAGGTGGGTCCCACATGACCGGGGCACGGCGAAAAGTAAATTTTAAATTTTAAAAAAAACAGGCTTCTCCGGAAAAGTTCATCTGGGAGATCCTGACCGTCCATATCTGTGGGGCCCTGAAGAACAGCTGGACGGCCTCGCGGCCAGCAGGGAAGAGCGAGGGAGTGGGGCCCAACGTCTGTTCCGGCCAGAGCTGCCCACGTTCTCGCTGCTAGACTGGATCGCCTATCCGACGGCTGGGAATCGGCTCCGTCCGTTTTTTCAAATTCAGATCGACACGTCACGCGCCACGTGTCGCGGTGGACGGTTAGGTTACCGTTTTAGTGGGTTTCTTGCCGAAGCAGTTGTTGGCGAAGGATGAACGCATGAATGTATTCGTGCGTATATTTGGTAAAGTTAAACAGGAAGAGACAAGTCCAGGAAAACTGAGGGTTTATAAGTAAATTTCCTAGTAGGGTTCTTGTTAAACTTCCTAAATCGGATTTCCATTTGGATCATTAACCATTGGAATTCACATGGGACATGTTTTACATGAGAAGGATCTTTTGATTGCATCATCGCCGATGCTCAATCGACTAAATGGGAAATAAAACCTATCCAAACTAGGTGTCGAGGGATGATGGCATACTAGGATAAAGTGAGTGTTGTGATCGGAGACCTCTCTCTCTATATGTAGAGAGAGAGAGAGAGAGAGAGAGATGCGAGTATGTCTATGACCCTCACCTCCCTTCGCCTCTTCCTTTGTGACTAAGATTGTATACTTAAGAGCGAAGATTTCTTTGAGAAGATGGAAAACTTATTTTATATCATATTTTTATTAATTGGAAGAATTATCTTTACCTTGGCATTCATGCCCTTTAGTTTCAAAATGAGTAGATATGTCAATTATTTCGTACAAATAAATTATGAGTTGAGAAAATTATGGGATAAAATGAAATCAAGAATTTTTCTTTCTCGTGATACTATCAATTATTTGTGTTCTAGGCTATAATGAAGGCAAAGAATTATACAATTGGTTGGACAACTTATGTAAAATGTGAAGATTGATTTTTTTTTCATGTTTTTTTATTAAACGTATTATCTTTTAAAAAATTATGACATGTGATCGCCTTGACAAGTTAAAAAATGTGATTCTTGTAAAAAAAATTACATATCAAATAAAAGTATTGTGCACACTAAAATGAATATTATAACTTTGCATAGCAGTGAGTCAAATTCAAACCCACAAATAATAAGATATAAAAATGATAATCTTTGACAATTATAGAATGTTTTTGGTAGTTTTGTGGAAAGGTTAAAGGATAAATGAGAGAATCCACCACACTGGCTTGCGGGTCACACAAGGATGCCCTTATATGGGGTCACACAAGAGTAAAAAAATATAGATATAAGTAGGTGTTAAGGCCTAGAGGGCTCATGCACTCCCCCTCAATCTAGAGTTTGGCTAAAGGCATGCTCAGCTCATAACTTAGAAAGCCAAAAACAAAAGAAGATAGTTGACATCATGAATTAATATCATACATCGTATGCCAAGGAGACAAAGACTCAGCGGATGTGGATATTAGTGCACCAAGATGTTGATGAAGATGATGTGTCGGATAAGAGGGACAAGTAAAAGTGTCAAAGAAGATATGAGGGACAACACCTCTTGTACATGCCATAGAGAAATATGTGACCCTCATTATACTTACCAAATGAAAAATAAGATGTGCCTAGATGCTTGTATGCCCAAAGCAGTCTTGTATATGCAAGCACTTCTACACATGGGCACTTCTTGTTAGGGTTCTAAAGTTGATAAGCCTTTCAAAAATTTTGATCAAAATATGAAATGCAACTGAAGACATTGAATCAAAATTTTAAAACACCATGCCACTAGAGAATAGATGATCGTATCATCTAGTATGTATGAGAAAACATATTTATAGGGTTTCCTAGAAGGAGGAGTTCTTGAAGCTATTCAAGTGTCTTGCCTCTAGAGGTATCTACAGGATCTCTGGATGGTTGGATCTCTTCTTCAAAGCTCTTCACTAAGAGAGAAAGAAAATAAAAGAGAGAATTCTCACAAGACTTGCATGGGCACCTTAATTTTTCGTTGTTCTCCCTTTATTTATAGACATTTGGTATGTGAATTTTTCATAAAAACTCTCATAATTATATCTATATCTATCAACATACATAGACCTTATAAGTGTGACCCTCTAAGTCTATATATCTCAATAGTTAATAACTTTATAAACCCGTAGTAATACCTTATTGGTCAACCTTTATTAATTATATCTATCAACATATAGATTAATTTTAATGTAATTGAAAGGTTCAGTTGCCACCCATTGGGTGCCAAGCAATGCCACGTACTCTAGGAGATATAGAATATGTATAAACTCCCTTATTGAACCTTTTCGTCATTGATTACCATGAATCTATAATCCTCCATCCACACGAGACTCATGAATGACTTATGGTATGGTCAACTACCAAACCCTCATCAGTCTCTCAAGTTAGTATTGATGCGTGTATAAAATTATCAAGAACTCCTTCGATATTTCTAATACCTTGGCCAAGGATTTTATTGCATCTCATTCCTTACGTCAATCTCCTTAAATACTATGGATCGATGATCCCATCTTGACCACACAATCATATGGATGGATATTCGAGGACTTCATGTCATATCCAATATATGACGTCTTATAAATCCTATGGCTAGGGATTCTTAAATCTTAATCAAAATACGACCATCCATCCACAAGATATCTTTGGTGTCTTAAATCAGAGGAGTACATACACAACTATGACATGAATCAACATGATTGATAGTTAGGTTTAATACTATTTAAAGATTCATATGGATCAATTTAATGAACTCTTTCTCCAAAGATTATCCACTATCTATCCCTAGTATCTCTACACTAATGGCTATAGGATCAGTCATACTCATCATATGATTCGTACCAGATAATATTAGTTTTAGGGATAATATGATGTCCTTCTGGTACGAATCATATGATGAGTATGACTAATGGCTATAGGATCAGTCATACTCATCACTTAGTTATTGCATATGCTCATACAAACATCATACAAGAATAAAAATGAATAAATTTTATTTTAATAAATTTAAATGAAACACATGGAAGTGTGATTAGCTTATAGGCCACATAATATCCATCACATTTTGAATAATGATGAGATAATAATACAATGATCACTAGTCTTTAAGCATATATTCAAAACATTCTTGTTCGTGGGATATTCAAGAGGGACATCAAATTATACGGAAAGAATAGTGTTAGTTTAATTTAAGTTTGATAATTTATATCTATGTGCTCTTAATGTTTATGAAATATTATATTAAGTAGATTTTAGATCTTGATTGAGAGCTTTTCATCAAAATGATTTGACAAGGGTATGTTCGTGTTAGTGCAGCTACAAAAGGCTTGAGTGATTGACCCACTTCGACTTCGGACTGCAGACGCCGCTAAGAATAAGCCCTAGATTACCTATTTCCTAATGTCCTCCCACCAGAAGCTTGCTCTTCAATGACTTCTCGTCTTTCTAAAATCCTTTTTCTTTCGTGTGTGTTTTGATTCCTGTGGTTGTTTAGAAGAGTTTTCTAGAGTTCATTTTTTATTTATTTTTTTTGGATTTTGATTTCAGGTTGGCGACATTGAACTGCGGATTAATTTTCTAATTTCCCATCATGGTTTCTCTCTTCTCTTTGTTGAATTGATTACTTATTTTGGTTTATATTTTAATTAAGTCTGTGTTGGAAATTTGACCTTCAATCTATCATTGAGCGATTTTGGAGATTTGACTTTAAATCTGCCTTGTTTTTTAATTTCCTGATTACCCGTCACATTTTTTTCTCTTCGCTAAGTGTATATATTTTGATTTATTTCTTAATTTTCTGATTTAAGTGTCTTAGAATTATTGTTATTCTCATCTCTGATATCACCTTCTTATATCCACATATTTGTTTTTTATTTTCTATCTTCTAGCTTCCTTTTTCTTAATCAAACAAACAGATTCTTGTTAGATCTCGTGTAAAACTCCGTAGTAAACCTAATCTGCTCAAGTTATACATAATTTTCTTGATAAAGTGTTTTGTTTAAGCTACATTTATTAAAAGTTTAGCTTACTGACTTTCTGATTTCAAAATCTCTAATTACAAATCTAATCCGAGATTCTATTTAGCAATACTTACATATATATTTATTTATATATCTTCTAGTTTTTTTCTTAGATATTTCAATCTAATTATAAACTTACAGGTTAGTGAGACATCATCAAGGTAATATTAAAGGTATTTAATTTAAAGGGAAGGGTTGCTTGTGTTGTTGTATATTTTTATTCAAGGGAAAAAGTTCATAGAAGACAAAGTCAATTGCAGACAATCAAAGTCAAAGGTAGACAATCAAAGGCAGAAGTCAAAGTCAAATGCAAATAATCAAAGTCAAAGGAAAATAGTCAAAGTCAAAGGTAGAAGTCAAAGTCAACTACATATAGTCAAAGTCAAAGGTAGAAGTCAAAGTCAACTACATATAGTCAAAGTCAATAGAAGTTAAAGTCATGGCAAAAGTTAAAGTCAACAGAAAAGTCAAAGTCAAAGTCAAAGTTAACGTCAAAGTCAAAGCAAAGTCAAAGTCAAAATCCAATCAATTCACTAGGGGTTTTTATTATTTGTATCATTTTAATAAAAAAAATTTCGCATATCATATTTAAATTATTCATTGTTAGCTTTCGTGATTAGTTTAGTTTCTTATTTTATTTTTAAATCTATTTATCTTGTGACCTCAATTTAGGAACTAAGAAAAATTTAATTATACCATCATACTCTGCGTTAACTTTGGGTGAGTTGTACTTACTCGTGAGGGTAAGGGGGAGATTCCTTGGGAATCGTAGCGAGTCGGGACGGATCTAGGGAGTTGAGTAGAAAGTCAACTTGAGGTACATTTGTTCTTCACCTTGCAAGATTACTTAGACTCGGGGACGAGCGACTTACTTGGTACATACATGGATCAGTGATGAGACTCGGTGACGAAACTCGATGACTTCAAAGAGGCAGGCCAGCTTGAAAGAGAGTAGGGAGCGGTGCGTGGAGCTCTAGGAGTCGGCCCAAGGAACGGGACAAGCAGAGGGGTACCGAAGGACGGTAGCGAAGTAAGGTTACTAACCAAGAGCATGAGTTAGTTAGATTGAAATACTGTGTTAGAAATTTGATCTGATTATCCCAGCCAGCTTCTAGGGAATTAACCAGGTGAGGTGTGACTCTGGGAGGACTGCCTCCTCCTGATATTGGCATGGGGGGTTTGGATTCCCTATCTAATATACAAAATTTAGGCATGCGATTGATGTGAGAAAGTTGAATGATAATCAATGAATTCAAAAAGGATTAGAAAAAAATTATAAATATTAATAAAAACTAATTCACCCCCGCCCTCTTAGTAATTTCACCTTCTCGTTAGGGAATTTCAAATAGTACTATCTGATCCGACTCATATGATGAGTATGGTTGATCATATAACCATCAATGTGGAGACACTAAGAATAGATAGTGGGTGCCCTTTGGAGAAAGAGTTCACTGAGTTGATCTACATGAATCCCTGAATGGTAATTATACCTAACTGTCAATGAGGTTGATTCATGTCACGATTGTGTATGTGGTCCCTTTAACTTGAGACACCAAAGACATCTTGTGAATAGATGATCGAGTATTGATTATGACTTACGAATCCCTAACCACAAGATATTTAAAATATCATATATTGGATACGACATGAAGTCCACAAAGATGATTGTGTGATCAAGATGGGATCATCTGTCCTCGGTATTTGAGGAGATTGATTCAAGGAATGAGATGTGATGAAATCCTTGGCCAAGGTAGCAGAAATATCGAAAGAGTTCTCGATGATTTCTTACACGCATCAGTACTAACTTGAGTGATCGATTAGGGTTTGACAATTGACCATACCCTAAGTCATTCCTGAGTCTCATGTGGATGAAAGATTATACATACATGGTAATCAATGACGGAAAGGTTCCATGAGGGAGTTCTTACATACTCTATATCTCTTAGAGTACGTGGGGTAGTGACAAAAAGATTTAGTATAGTCATTAAAAAAACATGATCATTGGTCAAACAAAATTTATAATTCTAAACTAAAGAGAAAAAGGAGAATTTTTCTATAAAATATGTGATTTTTAGAGAAGAATTGAATTTACTATGATTTATTGAAAATCAATAAACAGAAAAATCCCGAAATGAAGATCTCAATCTAATTCATTAAATTGACTTGCCAAATGATATCCAAATATAGAAATTCACATATGAATAGAAAGCTTACAATCTGAGGATTCCAAAATTATCAAATTTCACCTTGTATATTATGAGTACTTGCCATCAAAAGTCAACGCACAAATTCGGATTGATTTTGAACAGTAGTTAGTCAAACGTCACATTGAAGGGACCAAACTTAGTGAAAATCAACAAATCAGGTACACATGGAAAGCTGATTGAAAAAGGAATCCAATGAAACCAATTTCAAACAAATTGGACTTAAGATCACGGAGAAATCCTTGTTCGGAAATCAACAAAAATCTGTAATGACAAAATTGGGCGAAATGAAAAAATTTCCGATTTCTAAACTCTAATTACCTATCTAAATCTAATCTAAACTACCTAAAGTAGAAGGATTATGAAGGAATCACACTACTAACCCAATTGACATGAAGATTGAGCTTCACATTTCTTTGATAGCTAAATATTTATCTGGTTTCTTTTTCGTCGTGCGTTCGGCGTTCAAGGGGTAAATCCAAACATTTTCTCGCAATAATTCATGATTAACTTGCCTCAATCAATGCACAATTGAGTCTAGAACGCAAGAAAATCACAAAGAACTTAATATCTTCCGCAAAAAATGCTTAATTTCTTCACGTTTCAAGAAAAAGTTACATTTTAAGAAGCGAGAACATCGATTTATAGATCAAGCATCATGAAAAATCTGGGCCATCCGATTTGCTGAAGAACATGTGGACGTCCACGATGCTGCCACGTCGCGTGCTATAAGTGGACATGGTCCCACGACACGGGCTCCACTCCTTCTTGATTTTCACCATCCGATCTTCATCGGAGTATCCACATGAAGCCACGTGTCACTCCCCGATTCGCCAAGCGCTATGAGTGATTGCAATCGTCAGGTTTCATAAATGAGATTGACGGTCACACATTAGTAATGTGCGTAAGATCAAGATCAGGTGGACCAAAATCCACCTGATCAACGCCCGCCATTTCGTGCGTGAGATCGGATGCTCCTCGATGCGCCACGTCGCCTACAAAAAGAAAGAAATACTTAGTCCCACGCGGAAGAAAAGAGGAGGAAATATCCGGTATATAAGGGGAAACACATTTATGAATTTGCATCACCCGATGGGCCAACTATGCCCCCCCTATCCTCTACTTGGGCCCACTATACCCGTGGGCCCGATAAGCTTCAGCCATGTCCTTCACGCCATGTAGGCTCCCACATGGGCCCGCATTGGTCCGTGTAGGCTCTCGTGGAGCTGCCATGTGTCTGCATCGTGCCACATCAGCTTCGCGCAGGTCCAGCGCATATTTATCCCTTTTTCGCAATGTTTTAGCTTTTTAAATTCTGAAAAATACCTGAAAAATAAAAAATAAAATATAAAAAACTCTATAAATTTTAAAAATTCATAACTTCATTTCTAGAACTCTTGTTTGCCTAAAATTTTCTCCATTGGATAAAAAATTTAGTCTTCTTTAATCCATGACCCTGAAATATAAATTTTAAGAAGAAAAATTGATGTCAACCACATCATAACTCCTTCTCTTTGATTCCTCTATCATCCTCTTCTTCTAATTTCTTCTTTTACTCATCTTCACTAAAGTCAAAATAAAAATTAAGAAAAAGAGGTTGATTTCAAGTTGTTTGACCTTGAAAAAGGTCAAACATCACTAAAGCACATAGTTAACCATAAATTATGCAAAAATATTAACTTTAGTAAAATGGCATGCCAATGGAGAAAATTTCATAAAACTAAAATAACATGCATTATAATTACATAAAATATGCATTAATATCAGTTCAGATGATGATATTTCAAATTAAATATGCATGTTATCTGGTAACTTGGCACTCAATGGGCTAGCAACTCAACCTACCGATTAAGTTAAATTGATCCTTGATTAATTAATCTATATTTTTATGTGGATAATTAATTAAGGTTTACCAATAAAGTGTTATTTGGTCTATAGAGTTATTAACTAGTGAGATATATGGACCTAGAGGGTCACACTTATAAGGTATATGAATGTTGGTGGATAAAGACATAATTCAGATGGTTTTTATGAAAAATCTACATACCAAATGGCTATAAATAGGAGGAGAACGACCACAACTCAAGGGGCCCATGAAAGCCTTGTGGAAATTATCTCGTTTCTTCTCTTTCTCTCTTGGTGAAGAGCTTTGAAGATGAGATCTAACCATCCGGAGACCGTGTGGATAGAGCTAGAGGCTAGACACTTGAATAGCTTCAAGAACTCATTTAAGGGAACCCTGTAAGTATGTTTTCTCATTCATACTAGGTGATAGGATCATCTATTCTCAGTGCCTCAATGTATTTGAACATCCGATTCAATGTTTTTCCGCTGCATTTGATGTTTTGATCAAAATTTCATAAAGTTTATCAACTATATAACCTAATTTTCTATATGCAGCAACCTCCATTTAAATTATGTGCGAACCTCTAGGTCCATATATACATTCAATTAATTACTTAGTAGTCTGAATAAAATTTATTTTTAAACTTTAATAATTGACCATATCAACATATAGATTAATTAATTAAGGATCAATTTTATTTAACCAACAAGTTGAGTAGCCATCCAATCGAGTGCCAAGTTATTTCATATACTTTTGAAGATATAGAGTGTATAAGAACTTTCTTATGAAAATTTTATCTTCATTGATTATTGTGTATGAACAATCCTTCACATTTGTTAGTCTATTAACTGACATAGGGTATGATTAACTATAAAACCCTAATATTTGATTCTATTAATTACCCATGTGTGAAGGAAATCAAGGATATTACCTTAATTGATATTTCTACTACTTTGGCTAAAGACTTAATCGCATCTCATTACTTAAATTAGTTTCTTCTTATATCAACGGGGATAATTCTTTCTTGACCACTCAATCATCTTCTAGGACTTCATATTTTATCTAATTTATAATGTTTTGGAGATCTCATGCCTAGGTGTTAGTGCATAACAATCAAACCACGATAATTCATCTATAAGATGCCTTTGATGTCTAAGGTCTAATGATCATATACATAGTCATGATATTGTTAGGATTTGTGGTCAATTGGTCTTCTAAAAATTTAATCAAAAGATTGAATGCAGTGGAGTATATTGAATCCGACATTTAAGACACCAAAATACTAAGAATTGATGATCCTATTATCTAGTAAAAATTGAAATCCATACTTAAAAGGTTCATATGAAGGAGTCCTCAAATCTATTCAAGTGTTTAACCTTTAGTAATATTTACATGATTATTGGATGGTTGGATCTCCTCTTTAATGATCTTTACTAAGAGAGAAAGGGAAGAAATAAGAGAATTCTCACAAGGCTCACATGGGCACCTTCAATTGTGATAGTTTCTCCATATTTATAAAAATTATATATGTGAACATAATTATTTCTAATCCTTGGTTCTAATCATTTGTTATCAAGTACATATAATCCTTCATTTGCATAATACTTATAAATGACTTAGGGTATAGTCAATTGTCAAACAGTAATTGATCACTCAAGTTGGTATTAACATGCGGAGGAAATCATCGATAACTCCTTTGATATTTCCATTATCTTGGTCAAGGATTTTATCACATCTCATTCCTTGAGTCAATCTCTTCAAATATTAAGTACAGATGATCTTATCTTGACCACACAAACACTTTCCAGAACTTCATGTCATATCTAATATATGATATTTTAGAGATCCCATAGCTAGTGATTTATAAGTCATAAACAAAACATAATTATCCATCCACAAGATATCTTTGGTGTCTCGAATCAACTGACCATACATATAACTATGACATGAATTAACTTGATTGATGGTTGGGTATAATATCATTTAAGGGTTCATACAGATCAATTCAATGAGCTCTTCTTCCAAAGAACATACACTACTATCATTGGTGTCTCCAAATCGATAGCCACATGATCAACCATACTCATCATATGAGTAGAATAAGATAATGCTCCTCTTTTTGGATAATTTGATGTCTATCTTGAATTTCTCATGAATAGAAATGTTTAAAAGATATGTGGAAAGACTAATGATAATTGTATTATGATCTCATCATATGTCCCTTAGTCATTACATATGCTCATATACTTCATTGCAAGCTGATGGATATTATGTGGCCTACAAGCTAATCACACTTTCATGTATCTTGTTTATATTCATTGAAATGAAATTTATTCATTGTCATTCTTGTGTGATGTTTGCAATGAAGTCCATGAGCATGTGTAATGACTAAGTGAATTATGATGAGATCATAATATAGTGATCACTAATCTTTCAACATATGTTCTAAACATTCCTATTCGTGGGATATTCGAGAAGGACATCAAATTATCCGGAAAGAATAGCACTATCTAATCCATCTCATATGATGAGTATGGTTGATCCTATAGCCATCGGTGTGGAGACACTAAGGACAAATAGTGAGTGCACTTTGGAGAAAGAGTTTACTCAATTAGTCCGTATGAATCCCTAAATGGTATTATACCTAACTGTTAATCAGGTTGATTCATGTCATGGTTGTGTATGCGGTCCTTTGACTTGAGACACCAAAGACATCTTGTGGATGGATGATCGTGTTTTGATTATGACTTACGAATCCCTAGCCACGAGATATCTAAAACGTCATATATTAGATACGACTTGAAGTCCACAAAAATGATTGTGTGGTCAAGATGGGATCATCCACCCTCAGTATTTGAGGAGATTGACTTAAGAAATGAGATGCGATGAAATCCTTGGCCAAGGTAGTAGAAATATCAAAGAAGGAGTTCTCGATGATTTCCACACGCATTAGTACTAACTTGAGTGACCGATTAGGGTTTGACAGACCATATCCTAAGTCATTCGTGAGTCTAATGTGGATGAATGATTATACATACATGGTAATCGATGACGGGAATGTGATAAAAGCATAAAAAGTAGTTATAAACACTTGGGAGTTGCTTTTATTTAATCCTATTAAATGTTGAACATATCATTAAATCTACTATCTCATGAGTAAATAGTTTTATAATATAAGCACATCAAATAGAAGTCCTCTACATTAATTTTATTTTATTTTATTTCAAGAACAATAGAAGAAGAGCACCTCCTCAAAAGCAATGATTTAGTGGGCTGTCATGGACAAATCTCATAAAATCCCTTCTCGGAAAGCCCACAAAAAGGGGAAAAAGCATTTTTAAAGGGGGGCTTCCGTTTGACCTCGTCTCTCCTTCTTCTTCCCTTTCTTTTTAGGTTGTTCTTTCTCTCTCCTAGGTTTAGATTTTCTCCCGCTGTAACTTCTCTCCCAACTAATTCTGAAGTTTAATGGAATTTAATTTGAGTTCTTTCTCGTCTTCTTCCACACTATTTCTCATGCGATCTCTATCTATCTCCTCCCATGCTTCTTGGTAAGTTTCTTTCAGTCTCGTAGGTAATCTTCTCTTCCTCCCCCTCTCAGTCTGTTCTTCCTCTCTCGTAAAGTCTTTTCCTCCGATCTTTTCTTTCTTTTCCATTCGTCCGGAATCACCTCTTTCCCCGATTTCATCTCCCTTTCCCGAATTTATTTTTCCGCATTTCATCTCCCTCTCACTTCTTTGTCTCGAAATTTCTTCTCGCGATTTCTTCTCTCTCTTAATCCAACGCCTTCTCTTTCTCTAAATTTTTTTCCCGCATCGCCCCTCTCCCGCACTCACTCTCTCTCTTCCAAACTCTCCCACTTTCTCTTTCTTTTATTCTTCCGCGAAGTCTCTTTCCTGCACATCATCTTCTCCATCTTCCCGTTAACTCTTCTCTTTCACCCTCTTACGTTCTTGCTCTTCCTCATTTTCTTCTTTCCCTCTCCCTTTGTCTCTTCCATTTCTCCGTTAATCTCTTTCCCGTTCTCCATTAAACTTAATCTTCATTTCTTTATTTACAAATTTTCTTCATCCACCCGTCCATCCTCTCATTTCCGTCCCAATCTCCCGCTAAATTCCTTTCTCATAATCGTTCTTCTCTCTTCTCTTTCCTCACGCCCTCGCGTCGTCTCGCTCATCGCCCTCCTGTCTTCAATTTCGTCTCTTCTAATTTCTTTGATGATTTCTTTCCCTCTACTTCCTCTAGGTAAACTCTCGTTCCCTCTCTCGTAATCGCGTCTCTTCCCTGAATTCTCTTTCTTTTCTTTCACTTCAACCTCACGTTCTATCTTTTCCACGATTTCTGTTGATTTTTCTCTCTTCTGTTCTATCTCTTCCGCTATTCCCGCTAATCCTCCTCGCATATTTAAGTCCATCCCTTCTGCTCTCTCTTTCAAAGTTTCTTGGCAAGCTCCTCATCTTCTGCTCCGATTTAATTTCTCCAATATTTCACACTCTCCATTATCACTCTTTCCGACGTTTCTTTCCGATTTCTCTCTCTTATCTTCATTCACTGTCTCTTTCCACGATTTCTGATCTTCATATTTTTGGCATTCTCCTCATCTTCCTCATGATCTATCTACCTTCTGATTGCCTCTTTCTCGTTCATTCCTTCTCTCTCCTAATCTCCTTCTGAGTCGTTGTCAATCCCGTCTTCCCTCCCTCTTTTCCGACTTCCTCAAAATCTGTTACTCTTGCTCTCTCTCTCTCTCTCTCTTGTCATATTTCTCCCTCTCTAATCCCGCTCTTCCTCAAAATCTGTTTCCAATCTCCCCTTGCTCTCTCCGATCCTCTCCATTCCCCCTTCTCCATTTCTCCCGTTCATCCTTTTTAACTTCTTGTTTGTCTTTTTTTAGGTACGATCTTTTAAGTTAGTATTTCTTTTCTCCATCATTTCATGTGCGTGCGTCCAGTATCACTCTCTCATTTTATTTTATTTTTATCTTTATTTTATTCCCCTTTTATTCTACGAAAGTTGATTGTCCTTCCCTCATTCTCCGTCTATTTTCATTTGATCTCTCTCTCTCTCCCTAATGGGTTTTCCTCTCTTCCCCTCTCTTTAACTCATACTCTTTCCCTCTCTCCTTACACTTCTCCTTCCCCATCTTTCCTCTTATTTCCCTTTCCCCGACTCTCATTTTTAGTACATCTCCTCACACATCATTCCTCCAAAATTTCATCCTAGGTTCAATATCCCTTGATTTGCATGTACTCCAATTACTCTTCCCATTAATATATCCAAGTAATACTGGTAATTCTCCTTTCTTCCCACCTACATTGATATTTTCTTGCCTTAAAGTCCCTATGGATCGACCTAGGAAACCTATACGTCCCAATTATCCCATTTGCTTCATAGTTTCCTAGTCTATAAATATTAAGTTTGTTGGGCTTAAAAACACGACGACTTGGGGCCTATCAAAAGGTTCCATAAGTGACTTCTTACATACTCCATATCTCCTAGTGTACATGGTGTAGCTTGACACCCAACGGGCTGGCAACTCAACCTATCGATTGGGTTAAATCGATCCTTGATTAATTAATCTATATGTGGATGTGGATAATTAATTAAGGTTGACCAATAAAGTGTTATTTGGTCTATAGAGTTATTAACTAGTGAGATATATGGACCTAGAGGGTCACACACATAGGGTTTATGGATGTTGGTGGATATAGACATAATTATGAGGGTTTTTATGAAAAAACCTTAATCCAAATGTCTATAAATAGGGGGAGAACGACTACAACTGAAGGTGCCCATGAAAGCTGATAACATGCATTTGTAACTTGAATTCTTACCCTAATTAACTCATATTCATGCTTATTTTATGTGAATATGATGTATGTTATCATACTTTTTAGGAATTTTCTCCATTGGCATGTCATTTCACTAAAGTTGATATTTATGCATAAATTAGGGATAATTTTATGCATAAATTAGGGATAATCTTTTGTTTAAAGTAATAGAAGTTAATCTCTGTTATGGGATGCGTTTTGACTTTAGTAAATGTTTGGAAGGATGATTTTAGGATGAATTTATGATTTGGAATGTTTAATCAGAAAGGATTTAAGTAAATTATAAGTCATCTTGATTTCTTCTTTCTAAATATATTTCAAATGGCATAATATTAAAAAGGAAGAAATTTGTGATCCAATGGAGAAAATTTGAGATTAAAGGAGTTGTATTTTGAGAAATATGAATTTCTGAAGTTTTATGTATTTTTTTGGATTTTTAATTGATTTATAAATTGAATTTCTAATTAAAAATTCACAAAAAGGGGTTTACGTACCTGCCGGCGCTGATGTGGTGATCGGGCCCAGGCGGCGACTGACGTGGCGCGCGGGACCGCCCTGGGGTGCGACGCGGCACTGAGGCCACGTGGCAGAACCCGGGTGGCCCGCACGGGGCGCAGGAGGCGCACAATGGTGCGGCCACGTGGCAGGAGGCCACGCGATCACGCGGTCCACGTGGGCACCCGTGTGGGGCGCCACGTGGCAGGCTGGTAAGTGGAGGGCCCACAAGAATAGTGGGCCATGGTTAGTATTTAGGGGCGGTAATGCATAAGCGTATAACTGCCCCCTAATTTATAGGAGCATTTTCTTTCTTTTTCCTCCGTGTGGGACGTGGTGGCTTATCGGGCGTGGGATTTAGTCAGAACAGCGGAGATCGCAGTCCACTTTATCATTAGATCGAGACACGTGTCAATCAAGAACGACGTCAGCCCAATGATTGGGCACACGTTTTGTTTTGATTGACATGTCTCTAATCGAGACATGTCAGTCAGGAAGGGCGACGGCCAATGAAAAAAAAGACTTCCTTTTTCACCGCCTAATAGGACAAAACGCATTTAATTTTCTCTTTTTCAGGAGCAGCGGTCGAGACACGTGGACCTATGAAAAAAAAGACGGCCTTTTTCCCCGCCTAATAGGACAAAACGCATTTAATTTTCTCTTTTTCAGGAGCAGCGATTGAGGCACGTGGACCAATGAAAAAAAAGATGGCCTTTTTCCCCGCCTAATAAGACAAAACTATGGCAGAGGCTCCTTGGACGCATTAAATGAAACTGCTTGCATTAAATGCAATGCGGTTTCAACCTCTTTCTTTCTACGTGGCCGCTCCAGATTCGCTGAAAGCGAATTTGATGACGTGGCCACGTCAATGACACTTGCATTTAATCTATTAATTTAATTTTTAGGAAACATGGGAATATCTTCATCAAACGTGGGCGGCGCGTCTCAGCAGCACGGTTAGATCGCCATCGGACGGACGCTGACAGTGGATCGTGATCGCGATATCAGGACCGCCCAAGACTCACCTGATCTCGATCGGACGGCAGACGAAGGTTCAGCAAGAACCACGTTCGTGGTGCGATCATATCCCGATCGCGGCGCGATCGGGATCCGACCGTGGCACGATCGGGATTCCTAAGAGGCTAAATCGAAGCACGAACCTTCCCACGGATTCAGAAGGCAATCATCTGAGCACCAAGCTCACGATCGTGGCGCGATCAAGGCCCGATCGCGGCCCGATCGTGGCCCGATCGTGGCTAAAATGCATGTTATTCGGAGGCAAAATTGAAGCTGATTCGTCGCAGAATTGAAGCCACGATCCATGCCCTAGGAATCGCCCCCTTGACGCCACCAAATCGCCTCCACGATCGCGTCAATCGGCCACCATCTTCGGGCCAAATTTCTCTTTAAAAAGCATGTATTCTCCCTTCTTTGTTCTTAACTTTTGATCGATTCATGAAGGAATTAAGCGAATTTCGAGGAAGATCTTTAGTTCATCGTGATCCCCGCGTTTAGACTCAATTCCGAAGGGATTGGAGCAGGATTGATCACGAATTCCTCCTTGATTTCATCGAATTTTCCCCTTGAATTCTGAACGTCTACGAGGAAGAATCCAAACAAATTCACTTCAATCCATGAGAATTGGAGCCCCATCCTTGCGGCAATCGGGTTAGTAGTGAGATTCGATCGATTATCAGAAGGTAATTTGAGTTTTTATTAGATTTAGAAGTTTAATTTTGCAAATTAGTTCATAGTGTTCTTCATTTTCCCCAAATTTTAGTCCAAAAAGATGCTGATTTTGAAAATAGGATATCTCTTTGATTATAATTCCAAATCACTTGATTTTAGTTTCATTGGATTTCTTTTTTCATTAGCTTTCCGTGGATAGCAAATTCATCAAATTCTGATTTCATTTGACCCTCCAATTTGACGTTTGACCAAGAACTGTTCATCTTTCATCAGAAGTCAAACGTTGACTTTCGGGGTCAATTACTTTTTATCGACAAATCAGAATTTGATTTGTCTGGTTCTTAACTTTCCATTGACATAGAAATTACAAGATTTGGATTTCATTTGGTCATTCAATTTGAAGATTTCCTCCGAGGTGTTAATTTCGGGGATTTTCGGATAGTTGATTTTCAATAATTCATAATAAATCCATTTTTTATCCAAAAATTATGAAATATATATCAATAAATGTCATTTTCTCTCTAGTTTCCAAATATCTAATTTTCGTAATCTTCTGACCCTATTTGATTCTTTGATTTTATAGTACACCATTGGTCAAAGTCAATGCTTTGACTTTGACTTTTGACTTTTCTTTGTCAAATCCGAAATTTCAATTCTTAAAACTTCTTATTTAGCTTATTTATATCATTTTCATTCCTTACATCTTATTTTCTCTTATTTAAAACTCATTTTAAACCTAAGTTTGACCAAGTCAACTCTGCGATTAAAGTCAACCCTGCTCTCTATGGATTGACCCGATACTTATCCAATACTTGATTATTATATCTTGTCTTTGTGAGTTCGGTTTTATAAAAAATTTTTGACCATCATCTTTGTGTTTTAACGACGCACGAAAATGACTCGTCAAAAGCCTTGTGGGAATTCTCTCCTTTCTTCTCTTTCTCTCTTGGTGAAGAGCTTTGAAGAGGAGATCTAACCATACGGAGACCGTGTGGATACCGCTAGAGGCTAGACACTTGAATAGCTTCAAGAACTCGTTCAAGGAAACCTGTAAGTATGCTTTCTCATTCATACTAGATGATAGGATCATCTGTTCTTGGGGACTTGGTATTTTGAATGTCTGATTCAATATTTTTCCGTTGCATTTGATGTTTTGATAAAAATTTTGGAAAGTTATCGACCTTAGATCCTATCAGTATCATACACTAATGACAATGAATAAATTTCATTGAAAGGATATAAATAAGATACATAATTGGGGATATATGATTTGGATTATAGATCACAAAAATATCCACCAAATATGAATCTAATCTGATTTACATTAAAATTTATAGATTCATGTAGATCGATTGAATGAACTCTGATGTAGGATATTTTAGGATGATGATATGCAAGAAGATAATGATATAAGTGTAGATATATGACGGAGAAAAGACTGAAATATAGTATGAATAACTTCTGAATTTTATCTATGAAATAATCCTACAATACTAGGTGAGGACCTATAAATGATATCAGTGAGAATTAAGTGTAGAATTCAGAAAGAATATGGTAGAGGATAATTCGGGAATATAGGACTATAGTGAGGATGAACTGTTATGAATGTGATGAGAGGTAATATTATGACTGTGAATAGAGGAGAGGTAAGAGAGAGTGTGGTGTGGATTATGTAATGGAGAATAGGGAGAATGAGTGATATTACCTGTTATTGGAGAATCTCGGTTATTTCTAATGAAAGATAGAAGGGATCGGAGGAGAAGATGAGGCGAAATAACGGGTAAGAATATAATATATATTATATAATAGAGAATAGAGAATAGAGAGAGAATGAAGAGCGGTGAAATTAGAAAGAGAGAGATGAAGGGGAATAGAGAAATGGGATATCTAATGTGGACTTATAGATTTACGAATGAACTATTATTACCGTGAAGAGAGAAAAGGATGATTACGTGATCGAGATGAGAAAGCGATGCTCCGGAATACGTCTGATGGTAGAAAATCTCCTTGATGAATCTCTGACCGATAGTAGTTGAAAGCGAAAGAGCAGGGGGAGAAAAGAAAGTGGAGGATAGAACTCGGTGACAAAGAAGTGGCGGAAGGAGTTGATGGGGATACGGGCGTGAACAAGAACATGAAGAAGCAACCAATTTCATTCAAAAACATTATTTGTCTTACATTTTCATTCATCCTTTTAAGGAAGAGGAGAAGAAGGTTGAAACAAAGGAATGCCTTGCGGCGGTTGTCCTCGCATGTGAAAGTATGCGAATCGCGATGCTTCTTTTCTTCGCACGTGGCTTCCTTGGTGGCAGTTGAAAATGAGTTGTTCTTTGTGGTCAGTGACGAAGTCAACGACTGCAGATTGGAACATTTGACTGGGCTACTTCGGAAGTCTCGAGTTATCGTCGTCGTTTCGTGATTTACTCCGGATTGTGTCGGTGATGTCATCTCGGATTTTCATCTATATCTTGGACGGAAGTTGGTTCGATCTCTGTTCCGTTCGCGGGTCTCCAGACAAGTCGAAGAGAAACCGAGAAGTTCTCAGGTTGTTTCCTCCTCACCGAAAGCTTGCTTTTGGTTTTCGGCTCTCCAGCTGTTGTTAAGTCGCTGCGCAATCTAGAAATCCGTCCGTATATTCGACGGTCGGAAAATAGCAGTCAAGCTAATCTTTTATAATCTCCAGAAAATCTGTGAGGGAATGCATTGACGTGGATGAGTTCTTTCATTTTCAAGGTCTTCGCCATTCGGGGAAGGGAGAAGTGTGGGCTCATTTAATTCTCCATTGAGATATGCAGAGTCTCTTCTATTCCACGTTGACCTGAGGTATTCGGGGCGGTTTTAATTATTCTTCGTGAATGCTTTCATGTCGTCTCCATGTTCCGTATCAGCAGAGAGAAGATGCAGGGACTCTTTTGGTACTCATCACGTGGTAAGGTAATTGGATGGTCGGATGAGAGCATGTTAGACTAATCCTTCATATTCTTTAGCAACCGCGGAGATTCTTCATAGAGTAGAGGTAGTTCTCCCAATTAGATCTTTCCTTCAAGCTCTCATAGCTAGTCGAATGATAAGAGATGTAAATTTGTGGATCTTGAGATAATCTTCATTTATAAGGCTTCCCTTTGTGCTCTTCATGATGATGATCTTCATATAATTTGTCTTCATAAATGCATGGTTTTACTCATGCATTGGCTTTGTCTTGAAGTAAAACAAGAAGATAATGTCTTCCATTGATAATTAATAACTAGATCTCTCTTAAAATTCTAACTAAGGGTGGTTTTCAAAGAGAGAAGGAAAATACGAATAGATTCCTTCTGATTTTCTTTCTTGAGATCAATACTTATAACTATACAATGTACCTATGATATAGTGGATATGGTTTGAGAATTAGGATCCTAGATCAAGGTAGTAGGTGGTTGACTTAGTCCACTCAAGGAATTCTAGGTTTCTAAAGATAGAAGGTTGATTCTCTTTGACCAAGTCAATCTTTCGATCAGTGTAAAATAGGAGGATGAGGGAAGATAATTCTCTTAGAATCTACACTCTCTTTATATGTTTTAGAGAGGTCTTCTTCCTTTATTTAGGGGATGGTGAGTTTCTCAAACTCATGAGGGAGGAGGAGTAAAGTATTTTGCTGCAATTGAGGATGGCTTCTCTTCCTTAGGTTATATCGTGGTTCACTTGGAACCCTTGTGTTCATGTTTTGGGATAATTCTCCATCAAACTCTTTCTCTAAATATCACCCTCTATCTATTTTAGGTTTCTCTACACCAAAGGCTAGAAGATAAGTCAAACTCATCATATGAGTAAGATAAGATGATGTTATTATTATTTGATATTTTAATATCTTTCTCAAGTATATTTCTGATAGAAATATTTAGAACATATTTCTAAAAACTTTAAATCATGATGTGTAATCTCATCATAATTCTCCTACTCATTTGTATCATCTCTTATTCTTGCATCACAAAATTTTGATGAAGGTAAGCCTTTATGTGTAGAGATGTATGCCTTATGGTTGCATGTTGACGAGATGAAACATGCGGTCGTTGAAACCCACGATCGTTGGTCAAAATATATAATTATGAACTCACGATGATTTAAAAATCATAAATCAAGTATAGCGATAAGATCGCGTCGAATCCATGGAGAGCATGGTTGACTTTTATCGAATGAGTTGACTCGATCAAACTTAAGCCTAATTAAGGTTTTTAAGAGGGAAATATGTTATATAATTAATGAAAACTGTACTAATATATGAGAGAAGAAGTTTTTAGGGATTAG